>CM070489.1:1956730-1964230 GCA_036324585.1 Champsocephalus esox
CAGTAGACCAGAGTCACATGTATTAACCACCAGTAGACACAGTCACATGTATTAACCACCAGTAGACCACAGAGTCACATGTATTAACCACCAGTAGACCACAGTCACATGTATTAACCACCAGTAGACCAGAGTCACATGTATGAACCACCAGACACTTCTCACCCTCTTCTATTTCAAACTACGGTCCTCTTCTATGGATTCTGTCTTTTCTTCAGCTTCCTGGTCCTCCGGCTCGCCTTCAGCCTCGTGCTCGATGAACCCCGGAAGACAAACCGCTGCGACCGTCGGCCCATCCTTTCAGTTTGATTTGATTCATTGAGAACGTGTAAAACAATAATCCAGAAAATGTAATGATACCTAATGACATCCGAAGTTTCCACTGACCCCCCCCCTTCTCCCATGAACATTTCTGTATCTATCATTCTGAAGTGAATACCTTTGGGACGTGACGTCGTACGCGTGAGACGCTCAACATTAAAATAACTCGATCTATACATATACAGTAGCCTTTAACTCGGTTTTTAAATCTTTTTCTAAATGTTTAATTTTGTAGCACTTTGAGTTTTGTTTACGCAAATGAAAAGTGCGCTTATGAATCAAATATATTATTATTATATATTTTACACTAAATTATTAATTAAAGTTACATTTTTGGTGCAAAATACCTTTTAAAATGCTGCTTCTCTGTTTTATGTAATTTCTTTCGACACTTTTTGATTTGTCGACTCACTCAAGAACACAATTATCTCCAAATCTGGGAATGATAATGATGTGCTTTTAGTGGTGTGTTGATGACATCGTGGTGTGTTCAGGGCCGGCTGCAGGATGGAGAACGTTCAGAAGAACGTCGGCAGCAGGAAGTTCGCCTTCAGCGGCGTCCAGCTGCTCACTTTCCCCAAACTGTACCGGCCTCCAGAGGGAAGCTTCGGCTAGAGACTGACCGTTGCTTTGTGTACAGATGCTTTGATATACTCTCAGGAGATGTTGGTGTTATCTTGTGAAGTGTGTGTTGTTGTTTTATAGATGTGTATGTCAGTGTCCCTCTGTGCAGATTCACAAACATGTTTCTGCATTAAACGAATACTTGATTTCATCTGATTTATTTCATTAAACCACATGGCGGTCGACGTTCACTGGATTAACACATCTACGTTTTATATTATAATACGAGACGTTGCACTACAATAAAGATGCAGAGAGCCACGTTGAGTTTAAAACGTGCACATTTGAACTTAAAGGGGACCTATCGTGCAAAATGCACTTTGTGATGTCTTCTCTCCGTCACCACGTGTCCCCGGTGCGTCCCCGGTGCGTCCCCGGTGTGTCCCCGGTGTGTCCCCGGTGTGTCGGGGAACTCACGCAGCGTCAGGAAATAAGCCCTCTCTCTTTTCCTCCGTACCCAAATCTCTAAAAACGGGGAACAACGGCGCTGATCCAGATTTGCGTCCGATACGACGTAACATCTGAAATGTGGACCCACGGGCCAATCAGAAACGCTGCTATCAGAAACAACGCCCGACTGCTTTGGACGTAATATGGTCGGTGTTCACATTAGCATGCTAACACTCAGAGCTAACCTGTGCTGGAGAGCATGTGTGTGAAGAAGCAGGAAGTAGAAAGGAACTCACCTCGTGGTGTAACCGGCAAGAGAGAAAGCCTTTGAGCTCCAGACTGTTTCAGATCCTTGATAATCCATGATATGGAGTTTCATCACGGCAGCGTTTAGTTTAGACGGTAGCTGCCGGGTCCCGCATAAGCTCCGCCCCCTCTTTAAAGCTTTATCCCCAAATCAGCACTTTAGAAACAGGAAGTGGAACAGAGGGACACGAGGCGTGGCTAGAACGATCTGTTTGGAGTTTGGAGCTAAACACTTCATAGACATGTGTTTATATATTTTTTTATATATCTGAGACCTCTGCTATTGCCTAAAAATAGCACGAAAGCTGACCTTCATTACAACTATTTAAACACGTTATTACTGCAACCCGTTGAGCCGTTAGATGCTATTTTCTGTTTGTAGTTTATTGACATTTTTATTTGTATTGAAAATGTTCTGGTACATGATATAAAAACACTTTTAGTTGATTATTTCTAATTTTTTCATCAAAATGACTGAAATACACGTTTGAATGCTTTGACTTCTAATGGAGTATTTTTCAAATGTTTTATTTCTGTCTTTACTTTGGTAAAACAGTAAAAGTCTGGCGTGTTTCTGTTGTTTGTGTGTTCAGCTGCAGTCCCTCTGCCGGGCCGCTAGAGGCGCCAAATACACTCAGAACGGAAATAAAGAGCGCTGAACTTCAAAATAAAAGAATGACTTTAATTTGTTTAGTGGGAAACTTTCTTAAAATCATAACTTAGTGCTACTGTGTACTTCTACTCCACTACAGTTCAGAGGTAAATGGTGTACAAGATCTGAGTACTTCTACTTTTACTCAAGTACACGATAAACATACATAACACTCCAGCTTTTATTTTGAAAACCCTAACCGGAACTGCTATGCTCTGTTAGCATTCGCTTCACACATCGGGCCCAGTCAAAACAAAGCAGCTGTTTAGCTCCGCTGCTGCGACCAGATTAAAAAACCGTTAACTGATTATTTGTACCGTTAAATTAACAGTAAATCCACGCTCCGGTGTTTCTCTTCGGTCCCGTGAAGTTGAGCTGTTCTAACGGTCGTTTCTTTCCGCAGCTGTTGAGGATTGTATTGGAGCTGTTTGTGTTTTCGGTTTGGAGGCTAACGGGCGGAGGCTGAACACACGGGAACACTGTGAGCAATACACAAGACAACACGGAGAAAGGGGGAATGTGATACATATAGGTGGAAACACGAGAAAAACTGAGAGAAATAGAGGTGGGGAAAGGGTGGGAATAGTGCTCGAAATCACGGGGGAACGGTTCAAATTGAGTCGGGAAACCCGTGAGAATCAGAGGCAGAAAACTGTGGAACATAGAAGCTGTAAACAAGACACAAACGGTGAAAATAGAGACTGAAAACTCAGACTAACGGTTAAAATAGAGACTGAAAACTCAGACCAACGGTTAAAATAGAGACTGAAAACTCAGACTAACGGTTAAAATAGAGACTGAAAACTCAGACCAACGGTTAAAATAGAGATTGAAAACTCAGACCAACGGTTAAAATAGAGACTGAAAACTCAGACCAACGGTTAAAATAGAGACTGAAAACTCAGACAAACGGTTAAAATAGAGACTGAAAACTCAGACCAACGGTTAAAATAGAGACTGAAAACTCAGACTAACGGTTAAAATAGAGACTGAAAACTCAGACCAACGGTTAAAATAGAGACTGAAAACTCAGACCAACGGTTAAAATAGAGACTGAAAACTCAGACCAACGGTTAAAATAGAGATTGAAAACTCAGACCAACGGTTAAAATAGAGATTGAAAAACTGAACAATTGAAGCTGTAAACCAGGATAAACGGTGAAAAGAAACCACGGGAACACAGTGAAAACTAGACTCCAAAATCAGCGGTTGTCCTGGCTAACTTCCCCCGGATTACCCCCTCTCGTCCCCGGATGATGGTGGAGTGAACCGGCCTCTCCCGGCTCTCTCTCCCCGGGTTTAAACCACCATGGCCCCGGTTTCTCTGGTGGCCGCCTGCCGCAGCCTGGCTCTCTCCACCTGGCTGCTCTCCTTCTGCTTCGTCCACCTGCTGTGTCTCGACTTCACTGTGGCCGAAAGAGAGGAGTGGTACACGGCCTTTGTGAACATCACCTACGTGGACCCGGCCACCTCGGAGCTCCGGACCGAGAAGACTGAGTGCGGTCGCTACGGCGAGCACAGCCCGAAAAAAGAAGCCAGAGGGGTGGTGGTTCTTCCCGGAGCTCCACAGGACCGGCAGGCCTGCGACCCAAACACCCGCTTCCTGGTGCCCGGTCCGGCCGCCTGGGTGGCTCTGATCTCCCGGGGAAACTGCACCTATAAGGACCAGATCCGCCATGCAGCCGCTCAAAACGCGTCCGCGGTGGTGATCTTCAACGTGGGCTCCATCAACGCCAACGAGACCATCACCATGCCCCATCCAGGTACTTATTTTTTTATTATTATTATTATTTCACACCATCACCATGCCCCATCCCGGTACTGGTGCTATTGTTTATCTCTTTACAGTTGAAGAAAAGTCAAATATCAACATTATTTTCTAAAAATATTTCAATTTTTTTCAACAATTTACTTTTTACTTGTTCAAAGTATTCTGTGTTATTTCTTGGATTGTAACTTTTTTTTAAATTACTACTACTTTTTTTGTTTACCACTTGCAACATTAGGACTTGTTTTTACCATTTTTAGGATGTTAAGTTCGTTAATTAAGAATGTCATCATCGTGTCACGTCCTTTCTCTTGATATACTATCTTTTTATCGATAAGGAGTTCCTTGGATTTCTCCTAAAAGTTACTTTTGCATCATACAGCTACATTCCGTGAGTGAACTGACTTGATAGTAAACAATGATCTGTGTATGTGCAAATACTTCCCATATGTTCAGTGCATTGAGCATCACCATGTCCCACTGGTTTCATGATGGATCTCTATTAGGCAGGGGCGGAGCCAGGACATGTTCAGTGGGGTGGCCAGACATGTTCAGTGGGGTGGCCAGGACATGTTCAGTGGGGTGGCCAGGACATGTTCAGTGGGGTGGCCAGGACATGTTCAGTGGGGTGGCCAGGATGGAACCAGTGATCATTTTGGGGTGGCATTGAAATCACTATTATAAACATAAAAATACATCTCACTAGAAAACAAGGCGTTATTTAAGGCACCGACAACACACCTGACGATCAACCAGAAAACATCAGCCGTTAGCACCTCAGAGCTCACAGCTCCTCAGATCTGTTCAGAAACTAGACAACAGGTAAACAAGTACAAATCACATGGCGTGTCATGGAGAATACAGTCGCTGGTTTATTTCTGTCTGTCGGCCGTTGTTATGAGTGTAAAGTGTGACGGCCCCTACACGCGGCGGCATGCGTTGCCGCTTCAACACTTCTGCCCATTCACTTTGAATGGGGTGACGTCACGATTCGCCGAACTGCATTGTGGGAGCGTCAGCCAATCGAATCATATGCCAGTCCAAGCTCGAGCCCAGGGGTCGGCAACCCTTGGCACGCGGCGCCGTAACCAGTGGCTCACTGGGAATAAGTGTGCAAAATATTTAAATAGTATTTTCGGATCCTGAAGGAGACCGCCGCCAGAGCGTGTCTCCCCGCTCCCTGCAGAAGGAAGCAGCGCAGCCCGCTCTCTTTATCTCCAGGCGACGTTCTGCCGCTTCCCCCCGTGGTGCTGATCGTCTCTCCGCGGAGGAAAGCACTTCACAGACTGCAGTGCCCACAAGGAGCCGGACACACGCCGCAATGTGTGCGTGGCTGTGTCTGTAAGTGAAAGCCCGGTGGCGATCCGCTCATCTCATCGAGATAACATGCTACACGGGGCGGACTGGCCGTCTGTGGGTCGAGCCTTCCTGTCGGCTCCCAGACCGCAGTCGAGGAGGGCAGGAGCAACGAGCTTCAGGTTCAATACCCACTTCAGGTTCAATGGCTGAGAGAGGCGAGCTCGTCTTGGGAGGCCGGTGCATTTATTTAGTTCTTCTGTTTCACAAAATCCATCACAGACCTCTGTTTCTCTGCTGCCCCGCTTCACTTCCAGAAACACACACACGCTCCCTCACTGTCGCTCTACCATCCACACACACACACATGCACAAGCCTCACCCCTCTCTCTCTCTCTTAAAGGGACAGCGATCTCATCTCACTCTGCGTGACCCTAAGATCACAACATGTGTGTTCTGGAGAATCACAGAACGGACGATCGTCCTTATTATTATGCCGTTTAAACCAATTATTTAAATGTGTGTGTTAAATTCGGCATCATGTAAGTTGCGCTGACGGGTCCACACACTGCCTCCCCGCAGCGAGGCTCCCCCGCCCTCCTGCCTGATGGTTGACGAGCATCAAGCTCCTCAACCCCCCCCCCTTGATAATTCTCGATCGTTGGCACGCTGATAACACATTTTTTTCTAAATGGCACTTCATATCCAAAAGGTTGCCGACCCCTGCGCTAGCCAATCAAATGCTTGTGTGTCTGGGGCGGGAGTTTCGTGTGATTGGTTGTTGGTGGAGTTTCAGCCCCCCCCCCTGCCGGTAAGCGGCAACGCTTGGGGGGCCGTGAGCATATACAACGTTAGCTTAGCCGATCTCCATTCAGAAAACACGCATTCTAAAGGGTTCTTCGCATGCCGTCTGTCTGCTGACTTGTCAAAGCATTAATTCATGGTTTTACTAACCGGTATCAGTGTGTTGTTACGTCGGCATCATTTAGAAACGTGTACTACAATTTAATCACGGTGAAATATGTTCATGTTGTTGTAGTTGCTCCCGAGCCAGCGCGTCTTGTTCGAATGATGCGAGTAAACACAGCTGGCAGCCGCGGTGAAACTCAAGCGAAACGAAGCGAATATTCGCATCGCGTCCGGTGTGAACGCAGCATAATGTTTAACGCTTGTCTCAAAATGTTAACATGCAACATTAGGACTTGTTTTACCATGTTTAGGATGTTTATTTCTTTAATTAAGAATATGTTGTCTTGATATACTATCTTTCTATCTCTAAAGTAGGGCTGCTCGATTATGGCAAAAATCATAATCTTGATTATTTGGGTCAATAATTGTAATTTAGTATTATGATTAAATGACTTTGAAAACATTTATTGGAGAAAAAAATGTGAACAGTTTGATTTGAACAGTTGATTCCTCTGAACGTTACGTTTAATTCAACTGAAAAACCACAAATTATAAAAAAATTCTAAAGGAATAATAATAATACAAAAATAATCGTTTTATTTCGATTACGTTGTTCTCGTAATCGCTGCAAGCCATAATCGCGATTTAAAACATGATGAGTTGAGCAGCCCTACTCTAAAGTTAACACATGGAACATTTAGAGTTCCTAAACGTATGTTCTGGATTTCTCCTAAAAAGCGTTCCACCCGACTTCACGTGTGCCCTCGCTCTGTGTGCCGGCCGGATGATGAACCGATCTGATCTGGTGTCCCTCTCCTCGCGGTTACACATCCGTTTCCTTTCAGATACATATCGTATTTATCTTTCAGCGTTTCCTCCTCAGATCCTGTCGAGGTTTGTCAGTTGCTCGACTATCGATGTTTTCTGACCTTGTGATACACCGAACCGTCAGAAACTATACATGACTGCAGAAGTCGAGAATCATTGATACAATAGAAACTAAATACAAAAACATCAGATTTAAAATGTTTTCTCGTCTTTTCTTTGGTTATTTGATCCTGAATGGCAGCTTTAGTCGAGAAGAGGGAGCGACGTGCGCTGCAGATAAATTCACATATTAGAGGTCTCTATTAATCATGCATATTCCTCCTGTTCCATCCACGGCATAAAAACTCTCCTCTGTCTACTTTAAAGAGTCCTCTCCTGCTGATGTTCAGGTGTATATCAGTGTGTA
>CM070489.1:1969230-2044230 GCA_036324585.1 Champsocephalus esox
TATTTCCTGTCTGTCCACCTTTTCTCCCATGGCTTTGTGGGCAGGATTGCTTTTCGTGCCATGTTGTTGAAAACTGTTAATTAAAACGGATCTAAACTGCCGCCTCTCTCCAGCTGAACGCAGACTGCCTGGAAGACCTCCCTCTGGACTACGACCTGACCGTGGGGGGGGGCGGGGGGGGCGCTGGCTCTGGAGGCCGTGGTGTCGGGGGGGTCGAGCGACGGGACCCTCAGTGAGGGGGGGGACTCCTCCGTGCTGCTGGACCCCGGGGTCAGGAGGGTTGGACTGCCTCAGGACTACCAGGACCCTCTGAGAGACAGCCCTGTGACCATGACTACTGACACACTCACAGGTACACACACACACCACACACCACACACACACACAGGTACATACACACACACACACTCAGACAAACGCACATGAAACTATTATTCTCCGTCCTCTCTCCAGGCGATCTGCAGCCGATGGCGAGCAGCTCCGTGGCGTTGCTGGTCATCACCGTGGAGACGGGTCTGTCGGACGAGGAGGGGTCCGGGGAGCAGAACCAGCTGGGGGAAAAGTCCTGAGAGGAGCCGAACCAGAACCAGAACTCGGTGATTAGGTTCAGATGAAACCCTCCGGAGAACAAAGATTAAAAAGGAGATTAAACGGTTTGTTGAGGCGGACGTATTTGGGAATTAAAACCAGAACCAGAGTCTGGGCTTTTCTCTTTGGACCCGGACCCCTTTCTGACTAGACTTTGAACAGGCTGTTCCCAGTGTGGATAACCCTGTGAGCGTTGGTTTGAATCTGGACTCAGAGGACCTGGTCTGGCTTCACTTTCTCGTCTCTTTCTGGACGCTTGGCGGGTTTGGAACCAGAACTGGACCTGGATTGTATCCATTGCGTTCACTTGGATTTACCACGTGTTTCCCGACTGGAATATATAACGCATTTCCTGGTCCTCTAAATTTCATTTTAAATACGGTGGACGTTCGTTACTTAGCGGCCCTAACGAGGGTCGGACGGGATTCACACTGGGCCACGTTTTAACTCTTCGGTACTCGTGAAAAGACGGGTAAAATCCGGAGGAAGTCGGCGGCCAAAAAGGTTTCTCCTTCATCGGAAACACTGGAGGATCTTTGATCAACAAACGCCTTGTGGTGGTTAAAAAAAGGCGAGAAATCTCGATGCACCCGTTTGTTTCCGTGGAACATTCTGTTACCTGGGTGTCCCGGTCGGACAGCTTACCAGGAGCCCCTCGTGGAGCTTTGATTCTGGTTGTTATAGCGCATTTTGATTTGCCGGCCAACAATGTCTCGAGGCCTTTTACCTTGAAAGGACCCGGCAGTGAATCCGGTTTGTTTTGCCGCCTCGTCGTGGCAGTATTACGGCTTCAGTGACTGCAGTATTGAATTGAAGTTCTCACAGTATTTTTGTTTCTCTTTCTGCCCGTCGGTTTAATTCAGGCTCCTCTATCTTCGGGAGAACTGACGGCATTCGGGTTTACGTTCTGGCAAAAGCTCTGTACAAAATAATATAAGGTGTGAGAGTGAAGATAATAACGACTTTAAAGCACAGATGGAAATAAGAGTTTGAAACTTTACACAAATCCTGAAGTTGGGTCTTAATGTCGGGAGAAATGCCACGATAATGGAGGACATTATCAATCATTACTTTCTCTAATTACGTAAATAGAAACAAACATCCCTGAGGCTGGGCAGACACTGCATGCTTATATTGTTGTTGTTTTTTTAATTTAACGATACACAAAAAACGTTAATCCTCGATGCAAAGCTGTTGCTAAAGCTAACTTAAAAACCCTAGTCGATTTTGTCAAGTGACAATTCCGATAAAGTTTATTTAAACTCGGGCTTATATCGTAATTATATCAGAATTGTAATATGGGCTATTGCAATATCCAAAAAGTAGAAAGTGCAATATTTGATGAAGACAAAATATGTGAAAACACAAAAATTACAGATCATTGTTAAAAATAAAATTGTGATAATTTTAATGTATTTTTCAATAAAAATGGGAATAAAGACGCTGTAATCTTCTTTCGCTCACATATCGTGAATCCTATCGCAATTGCAATGAGTACAAAATTATCGTAAATTAAATATTTATTCAGTTAAATACAGTCCTAATTTAAATACGATATTTTTGTCTTCAGCTACGAACATTTCCAAAAATGATCAAAAAAATACTACTTTAGTAAAATGTAATATTGCGTACAGTTTATAAACGACAATTTGAAGCTAGCCATATTGGAATTTTTTTGTCGTAAATTTCAGAAGTACGCCGATGTGTCATAATCGGCAAATCTGGCCAAAAAATGTTACGAGTCGGAAGTGACGGTTAAAAATCCTGCTTTATCTATGTCGTGTCTGCCTGGCTAACGAAAAAGTTAGCGTTAAAATACCACTTAGGATTTTTTTTTAAAACGTAAAACCCTTTCGCGTTGTTTTGTTTTTCTGTCCGTCCGTCTGCCAGCCTCACGCTGCCTTAACATTTAAACACTGACAATCAAATCTCCGATCTTTCGCTCGTGACTCTACGATCTTTTTCTGAACCTTCGCCACTAAACGGTTTCGCTGCCATTTCCAGAGTTCAAACGCCACCGAAGCAATGACGAGGAAAAGTCGGAGATAGTTTAGCGAAGAATCCCTCCCTGTAGGGGGCTGCACAATTTATCGGAATTTACCGCAATTCGGACTCGTACGATATCAACATACGCTAGCTCCAACAATGTGTCGTCATAGCATTCGGAAAATACGTTTTGCGGTCCTGACATACGAAGAAATATTTGTACCATGATTATTTTAGCATAAATAATAAACGTTAAAAATCGTATTTTCCCCTAAATTGTGCGTCCCTATTTCCCCCCACGTTAGCCGTTAGCATGTAAATATAAAATGTATATTCCACACGTTCGCCGGCGCCGAGAGAGAAAGAGATTGTCGTCTATTTTGATACCAGAGGAGACGTTTTATTTTTGTAACGAAGACCCCGAGCAGCAGAGACTGACCATGACATTGAGTGTTACTTTAAGTGTTGATTATTTGTGTAATTGTACATACAGATGACGTCTGCAATACGAATCTAAAATGTTGTAATTTGAGTTTTATTTGTGTTGACGCCTGATGAAATCTGAGAGAATGAAGGCTGGAGAATGTTTTTTATTTTAAGGACGTAATTCTCAATATTGAATTGTGTTCAAGACCTTTTTTTAAAGCTCTGCGTGTACATAGCGTTGTTTTTCAGATCCTCCGTGATTTCGAACGATGAAAATCCGCCTCTAAATCTGAAAAAAACGCCAAACATAACGAGGTTTCGAAGAACTGGAGTTGGTGTGTCCAGTCGAACCGATCATGTCTTCCTCCTTTGCTTCCCGCTTCCTCTCAGTATAAACGTGATGGGATTGTACGCCTTGTTTTGGCCATTTTTCTTTCCGTGTTTTAATTAAACTTCCTTTCATGGTTTATTTTCACGTTTGCAATTCTGCGTCCGTCACAAAGTGGATCTCTAACCCAGGCTGAGGCTGCGGTGGCATGTTGGTCCTCCTTTTAGCTGGGAATCTAACCTAAACATTTATAACCCGCAGAAACGTCCGTAAAAACACAATCATAGAAACGTGAAATATTCGTGATTCTTCGGTTGCTTTGAATCAACGTCGTTCGCCATATTCACAGTAAAACACCCGGAGTGGAGTGCAGCAGCTGGGCGTAGCTCTCCGCCCGACGTGGAACCGACGGTTAAGAGCAAACTAAAGTTATGACGAGTGCACCACTTGGACTTGCGTTGCGCCCGGGTGTAACTTTTACGCCTAGTACGGAGCAGGCGTACATCGGAAAGACAGACTGGTATCCATAGTAACGTAAAACAGGCAAGAAGGATATTAGCGATGGCAGGGGGTCTCGTTTACATGTTTAACAACGAAAGGGCATTAAGAAGAGGAAGAGTCGTCCGTGATCGAACAAACCCACTGGACATCGATTCAGACGTGAACTGATGGAGAGGTTTCGTTTCGGCAGACGAGCCCTTTGTGATTTGATCGAGGAGATCTCCCCTCAACTCCAGCACGGATCAGACCGAAACGCTGCGCTCGCCCCAACCGTGCAGGTGCTGATTGCGCTCAGATTCTACGCGAACTGTGGGAGACGTGATTAATGTTCATCGCACCACTGCATGTCGGGCTATAAGACAAGTTCCATTGGCCCTCCAGCTCCGATGTCTTCCTCCCTCAGTTCCCGCTGTCGCTCTAAATCCCTCTTTCTCTTTCGGGGCGCGGCCATTTGGGATTCCCCTTGAGTCATCGCTGACGCTGCGGGTGAGGGACTTCCCTCTTCTCTGCGGTCCTCTGAGTCTGTAAAATGGCGTTGCTTGGCAACAATGACTGTTTCGCGTGTATTCACGTGGACGCGCATCTTAAGACCGAGACTAGTCAGGCTTGGTGCACTCGGTGTAAATTCGAATCACTACGTCGGACGTAGCTAAGCCCGACGTTAGAGTTAAGCCCTACTTTTTACGCCCAGCTGGTGCACTCCAGATAACTCACATTTAGTATCGGATAATGTGGACGTTTCAGTCCAAACACAGCCCTAATAGACCTTATATATTAATTGTATTACAAAACATTAATAGTTGATATCATTTAAAGATGATTTAACTGTCACACACAGTAACTAACTTTAATTCGTTTTAATTAGTGTTTACGAGGAAGATGTGTAGTTTATGGCACTAAATATCATTTATATCTCTAAAATGTTGGAATTAAGAGATACAAATATTACTTTTTGAACTCTTACATTTCAAAACGAGGTATTTTGTATCCAAGGGGCTTTGATAATAGTAATTAAAGGTTTAGTAAATCACTACAAAAACTAGTTTCCCATTCGTCTAACGTGGGACCCTCGTGTCACTGCCAGTAATGACGTCTGATTGGTTGTTTGCTCTTGCCTCTCCTCACAGCTCATTGGCTGTTCTCTCTGGATGCTGTTTTCTGATTGGTTGATGCACTTTAACTCTGTTTCTCTTTCAGGATCTGGAAAAAGTCTTTGATTTTCTCATTTCTTCCTTCCTATTGTCACTCACATTTTGTGCGATGGTGTTAAAAACGTTGTGACTGATCTGGAAAATGTTTTTTTTAATAATACTTCCATGTGTCTGTTGTCCGACTACCATATATTTCGCCATGTGTTGTAACGTATGCTCTCTCCCTTGTAATCCAGCTGGAATTTTGCAGTTTACTCATTTCTGACAAAAACCAGCCCAAAAAACCTGACGTAAAGCAAATATTATTTTTGTCGAATTGAATTAATCTTCTTTAATTTAACTTTACAAAAACAGCGATATCCGCGAGAAACAAAAACCTCCGTTCCTCCCAGAGAGACGGAGGAAGTTGAGGCGTCAGTAGCGATGCTAACCGCTAAGCTATGTGACGGCAGGGTGCGAAATGTTGTCGTGTCTCTGCGATTATCGTTTTACGAAGCGTCCGTTTGTATGGTTGTCCTGTGCACGCTAACACCAAACACACACACACACACACACACACACGTGTAAATACGCCATGTTGTTTCTGTGTTTCAGTTGTTGCACGTGTTCTGATTCAGGACAGAATTTAAATAAAAATGTAATTCAACATTTTTGGTTTGTTTTATTAATTCCAGCTGTGTTTTGGCATCTCAAAAAAATAATTTGGATTTTCAAAAAATGTGGTTTTCTCCCTCATCTCAAAATATTATGTTTGTATTTCTCTATTTGTATGAATGATCTATACATGTTTTTCCCCAAATGACGACGATCGGTTCTTTATAGATTTTCTCATACACCGTAACCTCGGAGATTAAGCATTCTCGTTAAGCGTGAGTTTTCTTCCTCAGTATATGACCCCGAATATCCTTAATAATGATTACTTACAATAACCCCAATGTGTTGATGTTTTTCAGTTTTCTCTCCAAATTATATGTCACAAAGAAGCATCTTCAATCAAAATTATATATTTTAATGAATTTGTCGAATTCGATTTGGTAATTTCTACACAAAAAAAACATAAACACAACATTTCCTGGAATAACTAAATGAAATATCGGAACAGACGGGTTGGTAAATCACAGTTTAATACGGAACACATCGATATACATTCCCAAACATGCAGTGCTTCTCAAAGTGTGGTCCCGTGAGCGCCCCCTAGTGGTCCGTGAGTATATTGGTAACATTTCACATTTGAAATAAATAAATACATTTAAGTTTTCCGCACTCTCGCGGGAATATCTCCGCAAGGGAGCGAGCTTGAGTTTCACTTTGAATTGCACGATAAAGCCCAGGGCAACACCTTCGTCCCACATGTTGCCACCTGTTCGTAGCATTTCCAGGCGATTTGTAATCTGTTCTAGAAAAACGATGTATTTTTTGATATTTGTGGAGTGAGGTGGTCCGCGAGGGTGAGAAACTGCCATGCAGGGACTTCAACATTAATGTCTCCAAAATGGCTGTTCGTCTCTGAGAACAAGTCATCATGAGTAGCGTTAACTTGTTTACAGGAGGAACCGATGATATATTGGATTACTATAAAAGCCATATCAGCTTAATTTAACTCCAGTATTTAATCATGTTTGGGCAGGAACTAAACAACAACAACAACAGGAAGTCAAAAGACGGACATTCAGTCTCAACGAGAACCTTCTGCAGCTTCTGGTGAAAGATGGAGAAGTGGTGGGTGGGAGGAGCCTGAGGAAGCACGAACTCGGTAGAAGGAATTGAACTGTTGGCCCGATGTTGAGTGTTGGCCTCCAGACCTCATGGAGTGAAGGAGTCAAGGCTGCATGAGGAGGAGGAGACGTTCAGGTGCAGGATTCTAAATATGAATGTTCTGCAGGAAGAAGGCGTTTAGGGGAATGTGGTACCTCCTGGCTCAACAGGAAGGAGGCCACGGCGTCTGCCACCTACACACACACACACAGTCAGACACACCACACACACACACACACACACACACACACACACACACACAGTCAGACACACTATACACATCAGACACACCATACACACCACACACACACACAGTCAGACACACCCACACACACACAGACACACCCACACACACACACAGTCAGACACACATACACACCCACACACACACACACCACATACACCCCCTACCACACATACACCACACACACACCACCCATCACACACCACACATACACACACACCACACATGCACACACACACACACACACACTACACTTACACACACACCACACCACCCACATGCACACACACCACACATGCACACCACACACACCACCCATACACACACACACACACAAGCACCACACATACACACACCACACACACACACACCATACACACCACACATACACACACCACACACACGCACACACCATACATACACACACCACACACACCATACATACACACACCACACACACACCATACATACACACACACCACCCATACACACACACACACCACCCATACACACACACACCCATACCCACCACACACACCACACACACACACCACATACACACACCACCACACCATACACACACACACCATACATACACACACCACACACACACCATACATACACACACACCACACACACATACACCACACACACCACCCATACACACACACACCAGACATACACACACCACACACACACCATACATACACACCCACACACACACACACACCACACACACCATACATACACACACACCATACATACACACCCACACACATACACACACCACACACACACCATACATACACACACACCACACACACATACACCACACACACCACCCATACACACACACACCACACATACACACACCACACACCACACACATACACCACACACACACCACCCATACACACACACCACACATACACACACACCACACATACACACACACCACACATACACACACACATCACACACACCACACATACACACACCACACACACACACATCACACCATACACACACCACCCACACACACACCACATTATTATCTCTGTTCTTCTTTGGTGGTATTGGAATACAAAAAAATAACATTTATATGAAAACCACTTTCTTACTTTTTCCGGTTTGTCTTCTAGCACTGCGTGTCCACAGGGGGGCAGCACCTGCATCATGAATGTACCTACACCACACACACACACACACACACACACCACACACTCCCTGGCCGTCACTTCCAGCGTGTTGACTGACGGGAGCAGCTGACTGTGGAGAGGAGCTGCCGCTTCCAGCTGTGTGTGTGTGTGTGTGTGTGTGTGTGTGTGTGTGTGTGTGTGTGTGTGTGTGTGTGTGTGTGTGTGTGTCCTCAGAGACCTCCTTCACCTTTTCCCTCACAGTTAGTAGAAACCCAGCGTGAGAAGAATGTCAAGTAGTCCCCAAATCATTGTGTTTCTCTACTTGTTTATTCTTTGTTTCTCCAGGACTACATTTCCCATCAGCCCTAGCAACTAAGTATTCAGAAGTAATGATACATTTTTTTTGCAATTTTTCATTTTTATCGACATTCTGTAAGACATGATAACATAAGATAATACTTTATTCATCCCGAAGGACGTTGTTGTGCCAGAGTTAGAAAAATACAATAGCACAATAATAAAACCGAACACTAACAGTGTAACCTGAGACATAGACGGTCATATCATTAATTTAAATATGAACAGTATTTAGTAGTACTGTACTATTCCTTATTTCGACATACAATACGACGATTTTATAAGACGTACCGGCGAGCAGCAGCAGTTTGGGAAGGTTGAAGGCGAGGAAGAGATTGGACGTTCCTCTGAACCAGCCGTCCCAATACTTCTCGGACTTAGACAGGTTAATACGCCACACACACCACACACACACCACACACACACACACCACACAGACACACACCACCCATACACACACACACCACACATACACACACCACACAGACACACACCACCCATACACACACACACATACACTATACACCATACACACACCATACATACATACACACACACACACACACACACACACACAGCAGGATGGGTTAAGTACCTTCAGGTGAAAACAGTCAGACTTTAACGCACAAAAATAAAATAATTGAGACATTTTCGGCCTGTTTTGGGGTGAAAATTGGAAAATGAATGCAAGTCAATGGAATATATGTATTATCAAAATACGTGTAGATGTGTAAGAGGGTTTCAGTTTATGACAGCAAGTTCAGTAGTTGTGGATGTTTGGCAATAAATGGAAGCCAATGGAAGTACTGTTATGTTTTTCGATGTTGAATGCAAGTCAATGGTGTCCTGTTTGAAATGTTTACGTATGAACATCTGGGTGTTGACTATTGTTTCGGTGTGTTAATTGTGTCTATATTGAATGCAAATCAATGGAAAATATTACCTTTTATAATACATGTAGACGTATGGTATGATATAGATATGTGGATTAATGGAAGCCAATGGAAATATATCGATTTTTGTAGGTTTGGTTTTAGATGTTTGGGAGTCAACGGAAATATTGTTTTAAATGTTTGTGTGGGTTCGTGATGAATGCAAGTCAATAGTGTCCTTGACATGTTTATGTAAGAACATCTGGGTGTTGTTTTGGTGCAGTGTTATGGGTCGATAATGAATATAAGTCAATGGAAAGAACACATCCAAACAAAAACGCAACATTCGTAGTTTTTTTGCCAAATGTTTCCGACATTTAGATTTATTTCTTTTGGTTTATTATTTCACATTTCTTGGCGTATTTGTGATGTTTGACTTTTGTCCACCACATTCTGATCAGGTTCTCCTCGAGTCACGTTTGAGCTCAATTTGGAGATATTTCCTCAAAGCGTTCGTAAGGTATCGGGTTCATACCAGAAAAATGTTCGTACAGCAACTGCAAGAACGTAATGCCTCTGGACGCCATGACAACAGTGTTTTTACAGCCATCAATCAATCAATCAACAACTTTATTAATCCCGTTATGAGCAGTTTACGTCGTGTGCACAGGCAGGAATATGTATATATTTATATTTGTACAAAATATTCCAAATATGTTATACAACTTCTTCAATGTTGTTACGACGTTAATGCCTTTGTTTTCCAGTCAGTGTTTCCATACCTGGCCTTCGTTGAGCTTCACCTCCGATGCGACATTTTCTTTGTCGTCGACGTAGCTTTGATCGTAGAACTCTTCGTTTCGCTCCGTGACGACGTCGGGCACCGGGATGGTTCGCTCCAGAGTTTCTGCTTCCTCCACCTCACATCTAGTGAGACGGGAAGCGAGAGGAAAGAGGAGAAAGTAAAAGTCTTGGGTTTGAGACCCGGCTTTTATTCGAGACGATACGTAAATTGTAATCTACTCCCAGAGCTTGAATAATGAAGCAACGGAATCGATATTGAGGCTCCACCTCTAACTGGCCAATCAGAGCCAACCTACCTTTTGACCTGACCAACCATCGACACTCTGGCAGATTCCAGGTTCTTGATTGGCCCGCTTGTGATGCTGAGAGGAGGTCAAGCAAACAACCTGTTACTTCATAGCTTATAAACAGACTTGAGGAGAAAGCTGACTCATTCCCACATGTTAGAACTTTTGTTTTCAGACTTGATCTGACAATAAAGTAATATCGTATCGTATCGTATCGTAGCCTGACTTTCACTAACCAAACTCAGCCTCCCAGTTAATGGTAGAGGTGTCAAACAGCTCCACTTGCTAACCTAGCCAGCTAGCGTTAGCTGTTATTGGTGGTCTTTATGCTAACGGTACTCGGCACCGTCGTATCGAGGATGGCGCCCGTGATGATGGCTGCCGTGTCTTTGGCTCCTCTCCAACTCAGCCTTTTTTTCGTATGATTTCAGTGTTTGTTTTTCTATTTACTTGCACTCTTTTATCTGTTGAAGTGTTCCATGTTGCTCTGTTGGAGGAGCCTGTGACTTGAGCTTTTCATTGCCATATCTACACCGTAGCAAGCGACAATAAAAGCATTGAATCTTGAGCTCCGTCTTCTCGACCCGTTATGGGATTTTTCTGGATCCCAAAAACCAAGATGGCGACGGACAAAAATCCTCTTTAAGGCTAAAAAAGTCCTCAACGCAATGGACCAATCAATAGCTTGACTGCTACAGGGAATGCTAACTCATGTCCAGGTTGCTTTATTGGTCTTTAAATCCTCACCTCCACTCTATAGCGTGGTCCATGGACTTGAAGGACTTTGGTCTTTCCTTCAGTGAGTCCTGGATGCTGTCCGTTGCGCTGCCTAGGTGGAAAACAACACCAGTAAATGTTGGGCACATCCTGAATGTCCTCTTCCAACATGAGAGCAACATGCTAACGAGGGTATCCCAACTGCAGCTGTGCACATGACAGGATGTATGATTACCTAGAAGAGCATCAGGACTGTGTTAGGCAGATGATAGCTATGTGATGAACATTAAAAGTCAGGATGTTGAGGAAAAAGTCAGGATTTTTTCATTTTGAGAGAAAGTCGGAATTTTTGAGAGAAAGTCGGATTTTTGAGAGAAAGTCAGGATTTTGAGAGAAAGTCGGAATTTTGAGAGAAAGTCAGGATTTTGAGAGAAAGTCGGAATTTTTGAGAGAAAGTCAGGATTTTGAGAGAAAGTCAGGATTTTGAGAGAAAGTCGGAATTTTTGAGAGAAAGTCAGGATTTTGAGAGAAAGTCGGAATTTTGAGAGAAAGTCAGATTTTAGAGAGAAAGTCAGGATTTTGAGAGAAAGTCGGAATTTTTGAGAGAAAGTCAGGATTTAGAGAGAAAGTCAGGATTTAGAGAGAAAGTCGGAATTTAGAGAGAAAGTCAGGATTTTGAGAGAAAGTCAGGATTTTGAGAGAAAGTCGGAATTTTTGAGAGAAAGTCGGAATTTAGAGAGAAAGTCAGGATTTTGAGAGAAAGTCGGAATTTTTGAGAGAAAGTCAGGATTTTGAGAGAAAGTCGGAATTTTTGAGAGAAAGTCAGGATTTTGAGAGAAAGTCGGAATTTTTGAGAGAAAGTCGGATTTTTGAGAGAAAGTCAGGATTTTGAGAGAAAGTCGGAATTTTGAGAGAAAGTCAGATTTTAGAGAGAAAGTCAGGATTTTGAGAGAAAGTCGGAATTTTTGAGAGAAAGTCAGGATTTTGAGAGAAAGTCGGAATTTTTGAGAGAAAGTCGGATTTTTGAGAGAAAGTCAGGATTTTGAGAGAAAGTCGGAATTTTTGAGAGAAAGTCAGGATTTTGAGAGAAAGTCAGATTTTAGAGAGAAAGTCAGGATTTTGAGAGAAAGTCGGATTTTTGAGAGAAAGTCAGGATTTTGAGAGAAAGTCGGAATTTTTGAGAGAAAGTCGGATTTTTGAGAGAAAGTCAGGATTTTGAGAGAAAGTCGGAATTTTTGAGAGAAAGTCAGGATTTTGAGAGAAAGTCAGATTTTAGAGAGAAAGTCAGGATTTTGAGAGAAAGTCGGAATTTTTGAGAGAAAGTCAGATTTTAGAGAGAAAGTCGGAATTTTTGAGAGAAAGTCAGGATTTTGAGAGAAAGTCAGGATTTTGAGAGAAAGTCGGAATTTTTGAGAGAAAGTCAGATTTTAGAGAGAAAGTCGGAATTTTTGAGAGAAAGTCAGGATTTTGAGAGAAAGTCGGAATTTTTGAGAGAAAGTCAGATTTTAGAGAGAAAGTCAGGATTTTGAGAGAAAGTCGGAATTTTTGAGAGAAAGTCAGGATTTAGAGAGAAAGTCAGGATTTAGAGAGAAAGTCGGAATTTAGAGAGAAAGTCAGGATTTTGAGAGAAAGTCAGGATTTTGAGAGAAAGTCGGAATTTTTGAGAGAAAGTCGGAATTTAGAGAGAAAGTCAGGATTTTGAGAGAAAGTCGGAATTTTTGAGAGAAAGTCAGGATTTTGAGAGAAAGTCGGAATTTTTGAGAGAAAGTCAGGATTTTGAGAGAAAGTCGGAATTTTTGAGAGAAAGTCGGATTTTTGAGAGAAAGTCAGGATTTTGAGAGAAAGTCGGAATTTTGAGAGAAAGTCAGATTTTAGAGAGAAAGTCAGGATTTTGAGAGAAAGTCGGAATTTTTGAGAGAAAGTCAGGATTTTGAGAGAAAGTCGGAATTTTTGAGAGAAAGTCGGATTTTTGAGAGAAAGTCAGGATTTTGAGAGAAAGTCGGAATTTTTGAGAGAAAGTCAGGATTTTGAGAGAAAGTCAGATTTTAGAGAGAAAGTCAGGATTTTGAGAGAAAGTCGGAATTTTTGAGAGAAAGTCAGGATTTTGAGAGAAAGTCAGGATTTTGAGAGAAAGTCGGAATTTTTGAGAGAAAGTCAGATTTTAGAGAGAAAGTCGGAATTTTTGAGAGAAAGTCAGGATTTTGAGAGAAAGTCGGAATTTTTGAGAGAAAGTCAGGATTTAGAGAGAAAGTCAGGATTTAGAGAGAAAGTCGGAATTTAGAGAGAAAGTCAGGATTTTGAGAGAAAGTCAGGATTTTGAGAGAAAGTCGGAATTTTTGAGAGAAAGTCGGAATTTAGAGAGAAAGTCAGGATTTTGAGAGAAAGTCGGAATTTTTGAGAGAAAGTCGGAATTTAGAGAGAAAGTCAGGATTTTGAGAGAAAGTCGGAATTTTTGAGAGAAAGTCGGAATTTAGAGAGAAAGTCAGAATTTTGAGATTTTGAGAAATAAAAACAACAAATTCTCTTTTTTTGTTTGGACTACTTCCATTCTTGAGAGGATAATAAATAAATGTATCCTGATATTGAAGCTCAAGTTGTTGACGAGTGATATTTTTCTATATTGCAATAAAACACAACAGGAAGCTCTCTCACCTTCCACCACGTCGATAGCCACCAGCCCCACAGTGGTGGTTAGCAACATGTTGCTAGCTGTGTAAACTGCGATCGCACCGCCAACACCGTGACCAATCAGGACGATGGGGGGCGGAGTCTCGCCGTAACAGACACCAATCACATTGGCTATATCGCTGAGGGACGATAGTTATAGTATTTAGATATGATACGATAATACTTTAATACAGATCAAGTCTGAAATGTTTCATCACAGCAGCTCCATGTGTAACATCAACAGACAGATATCAAGACACAATACATGAGAAACAAACAACAAACATTCAACAGCACAATCACTGAGATAAAACATGCTCAAAAAGCCTTCAGCGGGCATTTGATCTGGATTCAGCTCTGTGTTTACTGAGAGGATTGACTGGAGCTCTAAGGATGCTTCAGTCTGCTTCTCGTGGGGAGTTGTTGGTAATTTGAGGTACTGGAAATGTGTTTGTTTCGTTACCTGGACATGGTTTGAGTCGAGAAGTCGTCTGCTTGGCGTACCAGGGTCTCACCTTTAATTGACATTTAAGAAAATAGTAATTATGCATCAATTACTCAACAACTGAAACCAGACAGAAATGTATTTAAAGTTAAAGCAGGAAGGCCCTCGTCCTTGTCAGCATCACTTATTTTCGTTATTTTACAGAAAACTATGGCTTTATCAGAACAAATATGTGGTGCAGACGTCGGTGGTTAGGTCTCAAATATATCATATTTTGTCAACGTACACCTTATTTATTACCATCCATGCAGAGTAACAGTTTCCTGTTCCCCGGGGATAGATGTGGGAGTAAACATGAATACAAATATTCTTATATATGTCACCTTAATATTACCTCTTTAGCACTGCATTTGGGATCAAAGACCGTTAGCATTAGCATTAGCGTCAAAAAGCCAATATTATGCCCTATTTCCCCCGAAAAGCTGTTATCGATATTGAATAATCCGATTCATCGTCCTCCAAAGTAACCCTCACAACCCAACGGCATTTTATATGTCCTCACCGTGGCCCCTGAGATCCATGGAAAGCACCCTGCAGTTCACTTTGCTGGCGATGACTCTCTGCAATACAGAAGGACTCAACACTTTAATCTAAATTATACTTGAGCAGGACTTGATGTTTTTGCCATATTTGAAGACGTTCCAATCGGGCGTTCCGGAGATATCGCGTCAACGAGAATGGGAGACCACCGTTACCATTGACCGTCGCATTTGATTCATCTCATGGACGTTCTTTCGGTAAAACCTTACGGTCCGATCAAGTCTGAAATGTTTCTTGCATCACAGCAGCATATATTCAGACACGATACAAGGAGAAAGACATTTAACCCATTGCGTCGTATTTAAAGTCATTTCTTGGAGTTCTTCAGTGTCATCTGGTCTTATTACGTCCTTCTGTTTGTTTCAGGTGTCTTCGTAGTCGTTCCCCATCTCTCTGTCGCCATCGCGTGTCTCGCTTTGCCTCTCTTTTCCATCCTTTAAGTCTTTGCTGACATTTTAACGAGGTCTGGTTGTTTTGTGTTCTGTCTCTCTGAAGTTGCGCACTACTGTTTTTCAAGATGTACCGCCATCAAACGATTGCCCATTGGACACTCACTGTGTCCTCCTCGCGTCTACTTATCGAGGTCTTCAGTATCATTTGGTCTTTCTGGTCTTATTATGTCTTTCTGTTTGTTTCGGGTGTCTTCGTGTTTTGGTGATCGCTGTTTTTCGAGATGTACCGCCATCAAACGGCGGGATACTCACGGTGAAGACGGCCCAGGACAGCGCTGAGTGTCCTCCCCCCGTGCAGAAGGACCAGCAGCGGTCCAGTGTTTCCAGCTTTATAGATCCGGAAGACGTCCCTGCTGTCGTCCGCCCCGACGCTCACGTCCTCCATCTCGTCAAAATACTCCCGCCAGGAAACCGGTGAGTAATCCGGCTTACTGCAAGCCCCACTGGTTGACATGCAGCCACAAAGAAACACACACAGTGTTTACTACATGGCCGAGACTCTTGGAAGTACATTTCCTCTTGGATATATATTAACTGTAGTCGTGTATTTCATAATTCCTGAGAAAATGACTTTCGCAATATCTTTATCTTTATCCTCTACCATTACGACTAACATCTCCTTCATTACTGTGTCGTTATATTAGCATTACCTAGCATAGCATATCGTGAACACCACTTCCTGTGGGAAAACCAAGAGTTTTAAGGATTTCAAGGAAGTCATAATTGAGTCATTCATGATTCATAAACTAGCTTGCAAACTTAGCCAGCTAACTGCTAGTATGGCTAGGCTGAACCTGAAGTGGGCTAACTAGCTAACCGGTTGCTAACTTTGTAGCGGAGCATCTTTTAAGCTTCTTCCTGTTGTTATATAATCGTTAATGCTGCAGTGCTTTGGCCTGGCTTTAGACCAGATGCCTATCAATAGGAAGGAAATGGTTATTCATATCGATCACTTAGCTTAAGTTAAGTGAACAAACTAGTAGCATTGATTATCCAACCCAGTCTCGCGGCATTTCGTGTTTTAGCCAGTTCCTGACGGACGCAGAGAGAGAGAGAGAGAGAGGGAGAGAGAGAGAGAGAGAGAGAGAGAGAGAGAGAGAGAGAGAGAGAGAGAGAGAGAGAGAGAGAGAGAGAGAGAGAGAGAGAGAGAGAGAGAGAGAGAGAGAGAGAGAGAGAGAGAGAGAGAGAGAGAGAGAGAGAGAGAGAGAGAGAGAGAGAGAGTTGATGTCAGGTCACCCTCGCCTCCTCCTATTGGCTGGGACAAAACTCGAAATGTGTCGTCAGAAAGCAGCAGTTTTTATTTAGAGATATATGGTTCTCACAGGACTCTCCAAATATATTTTACTGCACAATAAATACTTTTACTTATTATACTTTTTTGGTTTTGAAGTAGGATTCATACATTTAGAGGTTCTCTATTGGCTTATAGCAGAACACACAGAAAGCATATTGTTACTTATACGACTTATGCTATATCCCAAATGTTGTTATTAAAATGTTGCCTTTAAATAATTATTCCTACATTATTTGAAACTCTCATAAAATATTCATTAAATTGAATACAGAAAATGCGTTTCCCTACGTTATAGTGTTCCTGTAGTTTCACTGTTTTGAGAATCCGTTGCTAAAAATTGGCAAAAAATATGTCAACAATTTGTTGATCCAGCTTCACTTTTTAGATCAGGGGTGTCAAACTCAATTTCATCGCGGGCCACATCAGCGTTATGGTTGCACTCAAAGGGCCGGTTGTAACTTTAAGACTATATCAAAATACATATATAAATATATCATATATATATAAAATAATGTATTATATTATTACATCATTCCCTCTGCATTGGAGTATCATCGGATAGGGTAATCACTTCATAATTAACTACGTCTGAAAGCAGAAGTCGAGGGCAAGTCTCTTCGGTGCGTATGTCCCAAAATGATTTAAAAATAAAAGCCAAATTCTGGAGGAAAAAGAAATAGAAGAGACATTTAGAAATAAAAATCTAATTCTGAGAAAAAGGAATTCTATGAAAAAATGCATATTTTGAAGAAAAAAAGGCAAATTCTGAGAAAAAAGTCATATTTCAGATGCATTGTGGGACATGTAGTTTGTGGGCAACGTGCTTCTGTAGCATGTAACCGTATAATAAACATATTATATTCTTTGCAAGCTCTTGCGGGGCCACAGAAAATGAAGTCGCGGGCCGAATGTGGCCCCCGAGCCTTGAGTTTGACACCCCTGTTTTAGATGCTAAATGATTTGCTGGAGATGCTTCATGGTTTTACAATTGGAAACCTTACCGCAGCCCACAGCGGGGAACTTTGTTACCGAGAGGGAAAGACATGCCGGGGCCTTTCTGTCCAGTTCAAAAGAAATGAAAAAGCGTGCTCACGTAAAAACGAGAGGTTTGATATAAGTGCATGTTTTAGCACTTAATGGGAGGACGCTCGCGAACAGGCCTCGGGCGTCTCTGGAGGACACACAGGTTCCTGGAAACCTTCAAAGCCTTGGGAGGAAGGGGAGATTTTGATTCAAGGGGCCTTCTGCAATGTTCAGGTGTGGCATGTCTCCACGCTTTAATGTTCAAAAAGCTATTTATTTTCTTGCGTGAGTGTTACATGGTGATGTCACTGCCGTCTTGAACTTTGGGATGAAAGCCTTTGCAGACATGCACGACAGGAGAGAGAGCCCCCACCAAGCAGCATGGGGACCCTTTAGCGGCATCAGACTGACGGTGTGAGGCCTCGTCTGGAGCGCAGGCTGAATAAGACATGGAGGAGACCGTGTCGTTAACACAAGCGTGACTTTAATGTTTCTGAATAATTCAAACACGTAACTCCACTCGGGACGAAGGAACGTGGTGATGATGATGAAGGAGGAGGAAGGTTTATGCTCTACTTAAGAAATCCCATCGACAGAGAAGAGCTTGTTGTGACCAGGAAGCGAAAGGAAAGAAGGAAAGACGGGAGACGAGGAAGTAGGACTAACATGTGAAAGGAAAAGAGAGGGATGGAAAACTGAAACTAACAACAATTCAAAAAGACCAGGAAAGACACACACACACACACACACACACACACACACACTTGTCTGGGTTCCCGAGCGTGAGTAGTTTGTGATGACGGTTTTTTGTAAAAAGGAAGTAGATGAAATATTTAGCAGCACCGTGCGTACAGAGCTGTCGACTCCACTCTGCTTCAAACAACGAGACAGAAACTCTTCCGTTAAACAACCAGCATTATGTAATTCATCAAAACGTCCTCTGCCATTTCAAATATGTTTTAGTCCACGGAAAATAAAACGTGTGTGTGTGTGTGTGTGTTTACGTTCAGGTTTTACGATCCACGCACACAGGTTAGTCGGGACATTGGTCTTGGGTCAAAACCCGTAATATTTAACGACTACCATCCTGGAAGGAACTGGGACCGTTCGCCTCTATCGTGTCTGAATGCTGAGAATCATTCCCAACCGATCGCCCAGAAATATGAACCGTAATTTATCCAAATGTTTGTTTTAAGCGCTTCAGCATCTCTTTCCAGGAATTGCGTTCTCTATTTCATTAAGACACACAGTGGACATGCGTGCAGCCTCTCATATCACGTGCTGTACACATCAATAACAATACATTTGATTTGTATCGCGCTTTTCCTCGTGCCCAAAGACGCTTTACATACAATCAGAAACAGTACAAAAAAGCATAAAAAGTAGTCCCAATCCAAGTGTGAGTAAAGTGTGTGGGGGGAGGGATATTCAAATCTAGAGTGAATAAGTGAGTTTTGAGAGAAGCCTCATCCCAATACCCCTCCTCGACTCCTCTCTTCCCCTCCTCCGGGACTTGACCCGGAAATCGATCAAGACACGCCATTTTGAAGGACGTCCCAATAGCTGAAATGCACAGGAGGAGTCGAGGAGGGGTAAGGGAGGAGACGAAAGGGAGGAGGGGTGAGGGAGGAGACGAAAGGGAGGAGGGGTGCGGGTTGAGGGAGGAGGGGTGCGGGAGGAGGGGTGCGGGTGAGGGAGGAGGGGGAGGGGTGAGGGAGGAGGGGTGAGGGAGGAGGGGTGAGAGAGGAGGGGTGCGGGGTGAGGGAGGGAGGAGGGGTGCGGGAGGGGGGTGAGGGAGGGGGTGCGGGTGAGGGTGCGGGGTGAGGGAGGAGGGGTGAGAGAGGAGGGGTGAGAGAGGAGGGGTGAGGGAGGAGGGGTGAGAGAGGAGGGGTGAGGGAGGGGGTGCGGGTGAGGGTGCGGGGGAGGAGGGGTGAGAGAGGAGGGGTGCGGGGTGAGAGGAGGGGTGCGGGAGGAGACGAAAGGGAGGACACACGCGAGCAGACTACGCGGAAGTGTTTTCACTACTCGCGTATATAAGCCCCGCCCCCACCTTCACAGCTGGTCCATTTCAACAGAGGAAAACGGAGAACTGAAAGATGAGTGCTCACAGGAGCTCTCTGGGAATTATGATGTGCAATTCATTTCTAAAAGGCTTTCACATTACGATCATTATATTTTTATTTAAATGTAGGCTACATTTCACACCAAAACGGAACACAAAAGCAGGACCAACCATCACACATTGAATTCCTTGACTAACAAGAGAAAGATTCATCATTTAAATAAATATTTAACCCAAACGGGCCGGTTCTAAAGGTTCTCCAGTCCAGCCCGATGAGAGGGGATCAGCTGAGCGCATGGCGTCGTTTAAGAGTGACGAGGACGTCCCAATCAACTCCTGAGGACTCCTCTGTCCTCGCCAGAGGCGGCGCTAGGGGGTGGCTACTTGGGCTCAAGCCCCGGATGTTTTCTGAAAAGCCCCGGACCCCCCGAGAGGAGGCGACGACCCCCCCTAAAGGATGTTCGGTCCACCCCCCACTTGTAAAAAATAACACTGTACCCCTGCACCCCCCCACCCCCCCCACTGCGTCCCGGATCTCCTACAATCCTAAATCCGCCACTGGTCCTCGCGTCACCTCCTCCTGTCTCTCGCTCGCATCTTACGGAGGCGGAGCTAAGACGCAAGGAAGGTACGCGAGTGAGGGAAAGGAGGAGTCGAGGAGGGGTATCGGGATGAGGGTCTTTGAAGGATGTGAACACCGTTTCAAAGTCTTGAGTACGACGGATTTTTTTGTACTTTCCGGACTCGTGTCATTCTTCCACGTTGGCCGTCTTCCTGCAGCATCCCAGCATCCCTGCGCTCCTCTTTCTCCTCTTCCTCATCCGGTACGCCCTGAGGCTGCTTTCGGAGCAGACGGACTGCCTCAGCGTCCGGATGTGTTTCTGCTGCTCCCGGATCTTCGACTCCAGGTGGGATTGGATCGCCGTTCCCAAAGACTCCAGGTCCACCGAGGCGCCGTACACTTCCCACGTTCTTCCCTGGTCGTCCCACACCACTTTCTGAGGCCTCCCGACATCTCCCTGTTCCTCTACGTCCACTTCCTCCTCCGTTTTCTCCCTTCCTACTTCCTCTTCCCAGAAGCTCTCGACGCTAACGCCTCGGTTTTGTCCGAGTCGTAGCTCCGATGTGATTTCGGGGGTTTCCCGGAAGCTGTACGTACGCAAACAGGCGGGAAGGGAACTTGCGCGATCGGTTTCTCCAGATTCAGACACCGATTGGCTGCTGAGTTCGATATCGATCTTGCAAATGTGCTGGATCATCGTTGGTGAGATCAAACCACTGGAGGAAGGAACTCCCGTTTGCAAACTTGACTCGTTGGAAGTCAAGCGTTCGACCTCCACTTGGACGCCCACATCTCTGCGCTCACCTCCCCAGGAATGGAGCCCCAAACTCGGGTCAGTCATGGTCGCTTTCTCCCTCCTCACTGGAGGTAGAACATGGAGGGTAGATGTAGTACCGTCTTTCTGTTCGCCTTTCTTCCTACTTTCCTCACCCCTTGCCGGTAGAGCGTTGTTGGTATCTGTGTCTCCCGGGTGACTCGCCGGGGCGCCGTGTATCATCACATCCACCCTTTCTTCATCGTCGACATGCCTCGTGGATGTCTTCGTTATAGAGTCAAAGGTGAGACCCCGAGACAGGCTGGTATAATGGGATGTCTTGCTGGTGTTCGTTTCCACGGTGACACACGGTGCCGATGCTCGTGTCATCGTCAGGGAAACGGTGGTTCTGATTTTGGGGCTGGAGGTTGCCAAAGGAGCCACCGGGCCTGAAGTTAAACAAGGAAACAGGTTGGATTAAGACTGACCGATGATCCGAAAGCTTGGCGGTGATAGTATAACGTTTTTACGATGGGTGTCACGGTTCTGAAGCAAAGACTTAAACCAAACCAAAACGTCCGCGGGCCTGTCGTCTGTTTTACGTTTAGTTATTTTACTATGTCGACCATTGAGGATCATTTTGTAGTTAATTTTAAGGTTAAGGTTCAAGGTTCTTTATTGTCAAACTAACATTGCGAGTAATTATGTCGTTGAAAGTCTTAGGTCGCCGGCTTCTCCAACAATGCAATAAGCAGACAATATTAAAGTATATTATATTAAAAGTAAACAAATATTGACATATTGTAAACTTCTGAACCTTTAACTGAACCTTTGATTCGGTCAATCTTTACACCCTGAGCTTTTAAAGATACATTATGTTTTTCACTTTACTTTTTGTCAATTATGTCTCCTAAAATAAAATGGAATACTTTGATTACCTTGAGTAGAACCAGGACTCTTCAGGACTTCCCTTGTTGGTCCAGTTGGACTAGAACCAAGAGTTTTGCCAGAACCGTAAGCAGGACTCCTATTTCCTGGACTTGGTCTCGGAGGAAGCGACGAAGAGGGAGACAAATCTGCCAGAGCCAACTTTGAACTGGACCGAACTGGTCCCGGGTTAGAATAAACTAAACCAGCTTTAGCACTGGAGCTTGCTTCGTTGAGGTCTTTGGATCCGGTTCTAGACGTCAAGTGGGTCGCAGATTCAACAAGGTCCGTCTTAGAGGCAACCAGAGAAGGTTTAGAAGTTGAACGGGTCGGACCAGGTTTCAACCGCGAACTGGCTTGAAGGTTTGAAGGATGTTTAAGGTCCAGGTTGTCCTTTGACCCCATGCCAGATTTCAAACCCACAGCTGTCTTAGAATCGGGACTGGTTCTGCTCACTTTGATTTCAGTAGCCGTTTTAAAATCGAGGCTATCTCTGGAACCTGTCCCAGACGTACGAAGGGCACTGGCTTTGGAGTCGAAGCTGTCCTTTGATCCCAAACTGGTTTTGGAAGCAGAACGGCTCTTCGACTCCAGGCTCTCCTTGGACCCCGTTGCGGTTTTCGGGTCAGGACTGATTTTTAATCTGGAACCAACACTTGAATCTTTACCCTCCGGTTTCTCCCTAGACCCTGATGTGTTTCTGCTGCTCGTCCCAGAAGAGTTCCTCTGTGTTGATGGTTTGGGACTTACAGAACTCGGTTGAGGATTCTTGGCACTGAGCGGAACCATCTCCGCCTTTTGATTCGGAGGTTTTGGCGTCTCAGAACTATGGGTTCTTGATTCGTGCCTTGCTGGGTCTTGTTTTGGAGCTTTAGTGCTAATTGGGGTTTGATTGGCGGGTTTTGGACTGTTTGAATTCTCCTTCTGGTTCTGGAAGTCCGCGGTTATGGGAAGTTGAAGCATTTTTGGCGACTGGGTGTCGTGTGTCGGCATCCTTAGGCCTCCTGTTACTTTATGTGTAGTCTTTGTTGATTTGTGGTTCGAGACCGGATCCGATCCCTGTAAGGACTGACTTTTGATTTGTTCGGTTGTTCTCTGGCTGGTTGCGATGGTTGATTGTTCCGACCGGTTGGGTTTCGGACTTAACGCAATATCGCTATGTGTCTTGGGCGTTCAGAGTGGGGGTACGTTTTGGATTTGGGGATTTCAGCGAATGCTCGGCAGTCGGCGTGAGACACAAAGCTGGAATTTTACTTTTTTGTCTCGATGAATCATCTTTAGCCACGCCTCCTTTTCTGCTTGGGCGGGGGTTGCTTTGCGAAGTCAGAGTGAGATTGAGGTTGAAGTTAGGCTCCGCCCCTAAATTAGCGTTGGGATCTGTGCTGCCAAGGGCATCTGCAAGCCCCGCCCCGTCTTGAATCAAGTCTTCCGATTGGACGTTATCCATTGTGATGGTGTCAGACTTCGATTTAGTATTTGTCGATCTGTAATCAGCACCTGATTGGACAGAGGGAAACATTGAGTATAAATCACAAAACACTCGTGACCAATTTGACATTTTTCAGTGTCAGTACATTTTTTTTTACATTTTCTGTTATTTTCCAGGCTGCTAAAGATCACCTCAGTAAAGGGCAGTTCTGTTTTACCTTCAGCTATTTTCTGTCACACACGAATCCTCTCGGGATCGTCCTGCTGTGTGAAATGTCATGCACGATCCTACCTCTGAATTAAAAAGGGTCTGCATTCGTTGTAAGCCCCTTTTCTATTTGCCTAAATGCTCACATCAAATACATTATTAAAATCCATAACACGTATTGTAAAGCTACTATTTATAGCATCAAACTATATATATATATTTCTACAGAGCTGATAAAATGCCGGTGTTCCTTGTTTTATTGCAACACACACATCGTAATTGATTGTTTCTGGTAATTGTTTATTATGTATGTATTCATGATTTAAAGGCTTTATTGGAAATCTTAAGTCGCAGGCTCGATGAAATGTTAAATGTTGCAGTAGATTATATGACCTTTTACTTCAATGAAAGTAGTAAAAACATTGTCTTGAATGCAACAATACGAGCCAATTTGAGGTTATTGCACGATATAAACAACAGGGACAATTACATTCTTGTTATAGAAGTATTTCATAAATTAACATTAAAGTACATTTTAGCTATATAAAAAGTACAAGCCTCATAAATGTAGTGGAGCACAAGTATGAGTGCATTCATGTCGAATGAGTAAACCCTGATGTGTCAGTAAATCATTGTCGGTCGAATACAAGACTGCATTATAATATTAAAAGTAAAAATGTCTTCGTACCGATTCAGGGTCCAAACTCCGGCGGTGTAAATCCCATCATGGTGTTCGAGTCTGAGAGTAACCTGCAGCTTCCTCCTCCTCCTCCTCCTCTTCCTCTTCCTCTTCCTCGTTGCTCCCAGAAACATGAATAAATAAATAAAAGGAGGAGGGAGAGAAGGAGGAGATCAGAGCGCCATGTTTTCTTTTCTCCTCTCAAAATGATAAATGTTAAGTTGCAGCGATACACACAACAGTCCCGTTAAACACACACACACAGCTAATTGGCCGTTGTTGTGAGGACACTAGATTATAACGATGCTTTTTTATTATTTAGGAAGTCAGGTAATACATTTGCATTTTACTCATAGTTGTTAGGTATTATTAAAATGATTAACACACTGAATGAATCAACCATATGATAACCGGATTATTGGCCGGACAAAAAAACACTTTATTTTAATTTTAAAATGTACAGTGAAATAAATAAATAAGTTTAAAAAATATTTATATTTTAAACTGGATCTAATTTAAAAGTACATTATAAAAACAGATGTGTCAATAATAAACTGAACGAGAGCGACCTTCAACCCCCCAAAACCTAAATATGTTATCAACCAGCCGACCAATCAGATCACTGGAAAGAAGACAGATCGAGGGTCGACGGCCGATAAAACAAACGATCCTGACCTTTAAAACGCTTCGGCTTCGGACAGAGACGAGACTTCATCAGGATGAGACTCGCGTCAGGCTGTAAGTGTTACTACTCATTTATATCTTCACTCCAACACGTTAGGCTCACAGTGAACTCTGTGTTTCAGTGCTGTGTGTCCTCGTCTCCGCTGTGAGCGCACAGAGCGGTTCTGATGGACCTTCCTCTCATCGTGAGTATCTGCACCAAATCACCATATATCAAGATTAGCTCCAGGAGCTGTGTGTGGGCCAGTGCTGTGTGTGGGCCAGTGCTGTGTGTGGGCCCGGACGGTGCTGTGTGTGGGCCGGAGCTGTGTGTGGGCCCGCGGTGCTGTGTGTGGGGCGGTGCTGTGTGTGGGCCCGGACGGTGCTGTGTGTGGGCCGGAGCTGTGTGTGGGCCCGGACGGTGCTGTGTGTGGGCCGGTGCTGTGTGGGCCCGGACGTGCTGTGTGTGGGCCGGAGCTGTGTGTGGGCCGGTGCTGTGTGTGGGGCGGTGCTGTGTGTGGGCAGGTGCTGTGTGTGGGCCGTGCTGTGTGGGCCGGTGCTGTGTGTGGGCCGGTGCTGTGTGTGGGCCCGGACGGTGCTGTGTGTGGGCCGGAGCTGTGTGTGGGCCCGGACGGTGCTGTGTGTGGGCCGGGGATGTGTGTGGGCCCGGACGGTGCTGTGTGTGGGCCGGTGCTGTGCGTGGGCCGGTGCTGTGCGTGGGCCGGTGCTGTGTGTGGGCCGGTGCTGTGTGTGGGTTCTGTTTTATATGGGTGTTGTTGAAGAAGAAGAAGAAGAAGAAGAAGAAGAAGAAGAGAAGAAGAAGAAGAGAATTGGGAAATGGTCACACATGCAGAGCACACAGCACACACAGTGAAACCCATCCTAGCACCAGGAGTCTAGTACTAGGAGCAGTGGGCAGCTATTGCACAGCGCCCGCGGAGCAATGGGAGTGAGGGGGGAAGGGGGATGTCCGGTGCCTTGCTCAAGGGCACACGGCAGGGCAGGAGGTGAACTGGGACCTCTCCAAGTAGCAGTCCACCCTCCAAATGTAGGTCTGGTCGGGGACTTGAACATTTAAAAACAAATCTTCGTGGGGGAGCTTGCCCCCGGGCCCCCCTAGAGGAGGTGAGGTCCACCACCTGCCCACACCCCCTGTTAAATTGTCTCACCCACATTGAGGATGCTTCCTACGACCATGTTTTATTCCATGTGTCAAGTCAGGCAAATTGGGTCCAGATGTTATTGCATCAAAGATCTGTTAACATTAAAATCACGAAATATATGCTGTAACTATTCTGCTATACTCAAGGGCTGCTCAGGTAATGTGAGTACTATATGAATAATGGTTTTTTGTTAAGTAACATACTTGCGTCGCCGGCCGGTCGATATATGCCGCGCATTAAGTGGGCCTGTCTGTCAATGAATCCCCGGCCCCCCCCACCTCAAACAGGCAAATCAGCTGTTAGCATAACGCATGCAAACATAATCTAAACATAATCTAAACATATATTATATAATAGTATATTTGTAATACTTGAACTACAATCTCCTGGTTTTACTTACGTACTCAAGTAACATGTCCAATGCACGACCTTCACTTGTAAAATAGTATTTTCATGGTTTTGTTTTTCTTAAGTTAGGTAATTGGATACCTTCTCGTCCACTAATAATAAATAACAATATACACAAAGCACAGATTTATTTCATTTCGCATTCCTTATTAGTACTTACTAATGATTATAATAAAAAATCGTTACTTATTAATAAACTTTGGAGATGTGCAGGATCCTCGTGAAATATTTAACTTTTTATTTTCTGTCTGCCTTCAGATGTGCAGCGTCGGGACGCAAAGCCCCAGAGTAATTACACGGGCGTTATCGGAACGAAGCTGCAGGCGTTTCCAACATGGTTCGTCAGCGCGGGCAGCGATGTGACGATTCACTGCAAAGCGCACACCGACGAGAAGAAGTACGGAGACAAGGTCTACCTGCATCTCGCCTGGACCGACATGAGGCCCGGAAACAGGACCAAGAAGGTTCGAGGCCCTACAGTCCACATTTTAGATTGCTAATGTCTCCATGGCCGCAGATTTTAACGAAGAAGAAAGAAAACAATCCTCGATATGGACAGGAGGTCAGTACCGCTTAGCGTAACATAGGTTTAGGCGACTCAATTACTAACTAATGTCACCTGATGCGAAGAAACGCAACCTTTTCTATGCCTGTCGATACATTTACCACGAAGTTACTGAAAATTACCCTAAATTTGTTGCAGTTTTGTACACAAAGGGTCCTTGATTTCAGTTCAAAGAAAGCCTCCCAATACAACCAGTCCTAATCCTAAACTGTCACATTTATGGACTCTGGTCATCAACCCTAACGTCGGTTCAGTCGACTCTACTGCTGGCTGAGGTTCAGATTACATTTAGTGCTTAAGGTTTCCCTTAAGATAAGTGTTGTTGCACATTGGACACACACATTTCCCCCGGGTAAAGGTCTTGTGTTTTTTTAACCCCACACCTCTTATCTTTACACTGGGGTCATGTGGGGTAAACGCTAGAAGATAATGAACTCTATTTTGGGTCCAACCTCTGACACGGAAAGCAAAGTCCAGATTTGTTGATGGTTTTCTTACATAACCCATCGCTTGGAACTCCGTCCAGAGGCCTGCACTACGAAGCCGGATGTTCTCTGAGCGGCTAACTTCAGGGGAAACTCTGGGTCCTACGACGCTGGTTCTCTTCTTAAAAGGCTAGATCTCCATGGTAACTAATGCTTAGCGGCTAACCTCCGGACCAGGTTAGGTTGCAGACTAAGAGCTCAACTCAGTGAAAGCACCGCCTGCTGACCAATCAGAGCTCAGGGGGCGGAGTTTAAAGCGATCAAGTCATATTACAGGATAAAGGAAATACAGAAAAGCTGCCGTCGCAGGAAAGACGGCCGGCAGAAATCACCGACTGTGTGAACGAGAACATGAATAGAATATCACCTCCATCTTCAGAGCAGTCTGACTGTTAGAACATTAGCGTTAAGAAAGCTTACTTACATATCTGCCTCAACATCAGTAACCGGATCAGAGTACATTAAGTACAGTCCGCGGCACATCACTTCATAATGTATCATATATCTCCTGATCTGATTCAGCTGAGCGTATCTGGCCGTGCAACACTCACAGCGTCACAGACTGGATGTAGAAGTATTATTTTAAGCAGCACGTTAAGTTGACGAAACACTCGAGTCAAATGTAATGAAAGTCAGATCGTGTTTTAGACGGGCCGTGATATCATAAACCTGTTGATGGACGCATTCAAACACTTGTTCTGCTCCAGCTGTGTTCACCTTGCAGCTGCAGCTCTGAGGCTTTGATCCTGATCAAGTGTTTGAGTCATGGATGTTTAAAGTTTAACTTCTTCATATGTCTAATATTAGAGTTCCCTTTTCATTCAGGAAGTATGACGCTGCGCTGTCAGTAGCTTCTCCATGTCTGTGATTGGTCGAATGCTCCAGATCCCACCCCTCTCACGTGAACGCGCACCTAACTAGATAGGACACGGCTGGCTGAGCGATCCACTTGATAACCAGCGTCGTAGGACCGCTTAGCGAGAGCGCGTGTGTTTTGGATTAGGCCAGTGGTTCCCAAAGTGGGGGGCGCAGAGGCGTGGCAGGGGGGGGAGAGAGACCAGGAGGAAAAATTATTGATTCGAAAATATGATGCAGTACTATTACGTCTGGGTCTCTGTGTTTCATTAAAGCTCAGCTGTGTGTGTGTGTGTGTGTGTGTGTGTGTGTGTGTGTGTGTGTGTGTGTGTGTGTGTGTGTGCGCGCGCCTGTGTGTGGACACGGGCACATTTATTGCGTGCAAACAACGATGTTGCCATTTCAAACCGAAGCTGCCTGCTCTCCTCTCAGATTGTGGCGAGCCGGCCAGCGTCGGCAGGAATCACCTATGAGCTGAACCCCGTTACCCATGAGCACCAGGGAGTTTACACCTGTGACGATAATGGCAGCCTACCTGAAGTGTATGTCCTCGACTGGCACAGCATGCTCTGGGTTGAAGGTCGGAACACACAGATTGCTTTTATGATTAGGTTAGGATTCTTACATTTATTTATTTGATATTTATTTATCTCCCCGACACAGACGCTCCTCCGAAGGCCTCCATGGACGTGCTGAGCCACAACAGGAGCCAGTTCTTCTCCAATGAGGCGTTCACGTTGGGCTGCCAGCTGCCCGACGACAACGCCCCCGTGGAAGATGATGAGGTCGGTCTTTTACTTGTAGCGTTACTTTGCATAAACCAATAGCTACCAGGAGCACGTTTTAAGAAATGCCACGTGGACGTAGTAATGGTTTAAAAACACCAAGAAGAACATTGGGCTTTGAAGCGAATTTTCAGAGTGGCCTCATCTTGGAATTACAACTTCATGGTTGGCGCCATGATGCGATTTGGCCTGAGTGAAAACATTTTGAAAAGACATTAGGATTTATCCTCTGGGAATCATGAATGTCTCTTTCAAACCTTCACGTTAATCCATCCGGAAGGTCCCAGTTCTTGAGATATTCAAGTCTTATCAAGAGTTTGGGACCCTATAATCAGTGATGAACTTGAACGCGTTCATATTTTGGGCGAACGTGAACTGAACGTACTGTATTTCCGCTAGATGAACGTAATTGAGAACGCGTTCATTCTCAGCACTGTATATAACGGCGTTCAAAAGTGTGCCAGATTTCATATGCCTTTCAGCCGAAACCCCAGTTAGAACACACCGTGAACAGGCTTCAAATAATGCGGAAACCACCCAATCTGGCAACAGCAAGCTGCCTGTGACGCGTACGCGCCTGTCACCCCTGGCTGTCGCACTCAAATATAAATATTCTAAATATATCAGACTCCTCACAACAAACAATGTGGAACCGGCGAGCATTGCATGAATGAATGAATTAGTATGGACGAAGCCGAGAGCAGCTGCAGCAGCACTCGCTCAGAGCGAGACTCTACGGCGTCGGCGTATGAGCATTTAAAAGAGTTTTACGTTAAAGTCAGTACTGACTCAGACGGAAACAATCAAACGTTTGCCCGTAAACTGTGTCCGCCCGGTTTGAAAAAGCAAGTCCGTGCATCGACAACAAACCTTAAACGGCACATTGAGAATAAGCACACGACTAGCCTTTCACGGTATGTGCGAGTGGCGAATAAAAAAGAGCCAACACAGATCCACTACCACCCAAACCCATTAGCATCGTACAGGAGACAGATGATAGCTCGCAGCAACGTATTGAAAAAATAACTATAAACTATAAATTAGTTCATTTTTGAAACCATGAACTTTAGTTCAACATTTTGAATTATGAACTGAACTAGTTCATGTAGAAAGTGAACTTTCCCAACACTGCCTACAATACAGCTGAGGCGGGTATTAGGGTACCAACACAATTTTGCACAAACTATTACTTTTACTTGACGGATGTTCTAGATTACTATCGAGGGTCTACCAAATATTTTACAATTCAATCCTCGGAGCGATCGTCTCAACCATATTTGGTCGAAATTCATCCAATCGTCAAAACCAAGCGAGGGAACTTCATGATGATATAAGAGATACAGTCAGAGGATCACAACGAATCAGTACATGTTCTTGGAATCATGAATGTGTAAATGTATTGCCGATGTTGAAGTATCTCTGGATAAGTGGAAACCTCGACTAGCTATTGGCACCAGTCTAAGAAAACAGTTTCTTACCAACGTCATTGGGTTCCATCCACTGGGCAACCATGAATATCTGAACCAAACGTCATGACGATCCATCGACGAGACATTTCACCAAAAATCTAAACGAGATCGGCGTTAAGGCCCGACACACCGATCAGACAACAAAGAACTGACACAGACGGACCCTGACTGTTGCGTCGCGTCTCAGCGTCTTGGCCATGTGTCGCACTGGAGCACACCGCAAAGACTTCAGCCGACGGCCAAGAAGCACGTACGAACTGCGCATGCGTGAGTGGCAATACCTCTCCTTACCAGCAGGCGGCGGTAGCGTGTATTGTTAAGAACTCAGACACTTAGGAGTTAGGACCCAATTGCACGACCCGGGAGACAGAGGTAAAGTATTTGTAAGATACTTTATTTTATCGAGAACAGCAAAAAATGAACAACAAAAAATGGTCACTATCAAATCTCTAGCCAAAAATGAGAACAAAAAGAAAGCGCTCCCGTAGTGAGGATCGAAACGTTACGAGAGCACAAAAATAGCATAGACCTGACCGTGGCAAGAGACGAACCGACACTGAACACTGGGAGACAGGGGGATTTAAACACAGGGTAACAAGACACAGGTGGGGACAATCCGGGGCGGGGCTGATGAGCACAGGAGACACAGAAGGGGTGACAGGTGAACACAATCAGGAAATTAGACACACCGGGGAAACTAAGGACAGACGGGGGAAAACACCGACAATACACAGGGAGGAAAACATGACAAGGAGAACAGCAACACACCCACTACCAGACACACAAAACTAAAACCGTGACATAACACAAGAATCGTGACATGTATTCGTCATTCAAAAGAGGCAACAACCGGAAGACGGACTGCGTGATATCAACAACAAATAGCGTGTGCGTTCAATGTTCCCTCCACAGCGAGAAGCTCACTGGGGGTTAAGTGAAATCTCAGATGTGCCTTCTTAATCGTTTCTTTGGGTCCCTCACTTCCGTTTCGCTTCCCATGCACTGATTCGCTAGCTGAACAGCCAATCAGAGTGATTTATTTGGCCGACTGCCCGGGTTTTCGGCCGAAAAGGCGTCGGCCCGGCCGAAAAGACCCGACGGTGCGGGACACACCAATCTGAGTAGGGCGTGTCGACGCTCGTCGTCGGCCTGACGCCCACCGACGCCGATAATCGGCCTGGTGCCTTTCGAGAGTCAAAGCCATACTACAAGGTAACCACCACTTCTGTCTTCAAAGGTTTAACGACTGGACGGGGACCGTTACAGAGTGTCCCGGGCAAGTGTCTTCAGACCATCGCCTCTCCAGCACCATCACTCCTGTTTATTTAGATTCATACAGCCTGTACTGGTGTGAGAACCCGGCCGGGGACAGGAGCAACAGCCTCAACGTCTCCATTGGTACGCACCTTTCGTTCTGACTTCATTCGTGCCTGCTCTTTACTCGCATCAGGCCACTGGTTGCTATCGTGGAAACGTATAATCTAAGTGCCTCGGTTCACGATGGCTGAGGCTTCTTCACACCTTCAGCACTACAGCACATTTCTACTGAAGGTTTCAGGTGAAATATTCTCCCGCCCTTTCCAGCTTCTGTGACGGTCCTGGAGAGTCCTCCACTCCCTGTGATGGAGGGCGAGGACGTGATGCTGCGCTGTTTCCAAAGAGATAGGAAAACCAAGGAGATCAGCTCCAGCTTCCACGCCTCCTACTACAAGAACAGCCGTTTGATCGAGTAATGTTTAAGGATATTAATCATTAAGACGATGGAGTTCAAAGCAATGGGTTGAGGGGTTATTACTCAGGGCCATCCAATAGGCGCATTCACACCGCAGTCCTTAGTTCATGAGAACTCTTTTGTCGCGTTCACACCAAAAAGAGCCGGCACTAAAATTAGTTCTTCAGAACCCTTTCCCCCCTTTTCCGTCCCCTCTAGAGAGCAGGCACTTCCGTGGGAGAAAAAGGTTCCTGTGTCTGATTGGCTGGGCGGATTGCAAACCACGTCCCGTAAAACTCCCAAAAAGTGTTGTGAAGCCGCCATTTTATTATCCTCGCATTAGCATATTAGCATTAGCATTAGCATTAGCCCAGCGCAGAAACGCAGAGAGACTAACTTATGGCGACACAAAATAAAGCATGGGAGCGGTGGAGATGAGGAGGTGTCGGCGTTCTGGCGATTTACTCGGAAGGCTTCAGTAGCAGCTGCTGGGACTCCCAGCAGCTGCTACTGAAGCCTTCCCCAACTCCGGGGACTTCCGGCCGGGGCCTCCGGGCGGCAGTATACGCCGTGAAGTGGGTTTGCGGCCTGCCAGTAAACCCAAAGCAGAAGAAGAAGAAGTGGCGTCAGCGGCTTCATTTGCCTAATCCTCCCCCAGGGACTTTTTCTGGTGTGAACGCGATCTGTACTTAGTTCATGAGAACTAGAGAGTTCTGATGAACCTTTGTGGGGAAAGTACTGCAGTGTGAACGCGGCTAATCTCTGTGTTGGAGCTAAAATGCTAAGTTAGCCTGTTGAATGTTTTATTATCCTAATTATTTGTTCACAACACACACATCGTAATCGATATGTTTCTGGTGATGTTCACATGGGTGTGGTTAATGGAATTGTTCTGCTTGGTTCTTGTTTGTTTATGTGGTTAATTATTTGTGGGTTAAAATATGAAATGGCGTAATCGTCACATGCGCAGCCACAGAGTAGACAAGGCAGTGGAAATCTGAAGTCCCAGGCTCAATAAAATGCGATCAGCTAAATGTTGCAGTAGATGGATGGTGCGTCACTGTTTAGTGTCCCCGGGAAACACAACAACCTGTTTCTGTATTTTGTTTACTTGTTCTGAATCGGCAGTAACCGCTTTGGTCGCGGACCGTTTGACCAAGAGGGCAACTTCACCCTGAGAGCAGTGACCAAAGCTGACGAGGGGGTCTACACGTGTAAGATGCCGGAGGCTGGAGGTTCCTTCGAAAGCTGGCTCAGTGTTAAAGGTACTAAAGCACACATATTACAGGACGTTATCTGTATATATAACATTATACACATTTTTTTTAAATCTCACTTTTATTAGTTGCCTTGTAAATGTATATCCTCTTTGATTTAGCTCTTAAGCATTATTAAAGCTTTGTTGTGAAAGCTGTTTACAGATCAAGTTGTTGTCTGTTCACGTCAGCGCGGCCTGTCGAGGAGTAGAAGAAGAAGAGTTGATGATGTCATCAAGGCGCCAAAGCTGCTCCCTGGCTCCGCCCCCTCTTCCAGTCTCCCGCTCTCTGATTGGACAGATTTTTAAATCTACATTTGCGGAATAAGAAAAAAAAATTCTGAAGCCTGAATTTGCTGAAAATAAAACTCGCTTTCAAACCTATTCTTCTTTCTTCTTGTCTCAAACAAAAAACACTTGACTTTAGTAGTTACTACATTTTGAATGTGAATAATGTACTTTGTATTTGTGTTAATAACAATGTTTTTACCTTTGGGTTTTACCCTGGGTAAAAATATTATTTTAGCTGATTTATTTGATATTTTCTTTATTATTTTTAATTCCAATTTCAAAACATAATTTCACACGGTTTGGTTATTACTATTATTATTATTATTATTATTATTATTATTACTATTATTATTATTACTATTATTATTATTATTATTATTATTATTATTATTATTATTATTATTATTGTTAATATTGATATTAGTAGTAATGTAAATATTATTCTGTTGTATTATTATTAATAGCACAAGTAGTTAATATTATTATTATTTATTTATTTTATATTTTATATTTTTTAAGTATTCACTCATTACATCACATTTAGCTGAGGCTTTTATCCAAAGCGACTTACAATAAGTGCGTTCGACCAACAAGATACAACCTTGAAGAAAACAGAATCATAAAGTGCATCAGGTTTCATAGAGCCAATCGTTTCAAGTGCTACTCAACTGGCTTTAGAGGAGCCAGTCCTTTGTTAGTATATAAGTGCTTTGTTAGTAGTTCTATCCTCGAGGTGGAGTCAAAAGAGATGAGTTTTCAGTCCGGAAGGTGTGTGAGCTTTCTGCTGTCCTGATGTCAATGGGAGCTCATTCCACCATCTTGGAGCCAGGATAGCAAACCCACGTGTTGCTGCTGATGGGAACTTGGGTCCCCCTCGCAGTGAGGGTGCAGCGAGTCGTCTGGCTGATGCAGAGCGTAGAGCACGTGTTGGGGTGCACGGTTTAACCGTGTCCTGGATGTAGGAAGGGCCAGATCCATTCGCAGCATGGTACGCAAGCACCAGGGTCTTGAAGTGGATTCTAGCAGTTACCGGAAGCCAGTGGAGGGAGCGGAGGAGCGGCGTGGTGTGGAACATTCAGAAAGGTTGAAGACCAGACGAGCCGCTGCATTCTGGATGAGCTGCAGTTTTGCAGTGTTTTGCTTATGATTATATTCTACATAGTTTGTAGGTTTCACTCCATCTGATGGTTCGTTCTTAAATATATCGAACTGCATACATTCATTTTAAACCTAAACCCTGCTTTATATTCTTAATATATCAGAAAAAGGGAAGTGGGTGGTTTCTAGGTCAGTGGGTAAATCATTGTAGGTTGACTACGAGACTCGTTTATAATATTAAAACTACACATCTCTTCGTCCCGATTCAGGGTCCAAACTCGGGCGGTGTAAATCCCATCATGGTGTTCGAGTATGAGAGTAACTCTGCAGCTTCCTCCTCCTCCTCCTCCTCCTCCTCCTCCTCCTCCTCCTCGTTGCTCTACCAAAAACATGAATGAATACATAAAAGGAGGAGGGAGAGAAGGAGGAGATCAGAGCGCCATGTTTTCTTTTCTCCTCTCAACATAATTATGTTAAAGGGGACCTATTATGCAAAATGCACTTTTGAAATATCTCTGACGTCACAGAAGTGGTGCTCCGCTGATTGGGCAACTCTCCACCTATCAGGGGAATGTGGGGTTGGGCCACGGCCGGCCATTGCCGCTCGAAAGCGCTGGAGACGCTGTAGTACATATGCCAGGCCTGTAGGTGGCGCTGCAGTCTGCCACAAAAGCAGCGAAGAAGACTTCTCACAGAATCAGCCCGTGCAAAAACAGGGCTGGAATAGAGCAAATAGAGCGAAATGAGGCGTGGCTAAAATGCATGATCTGTTTGGTATCTTGAAAAAAGAACTTCACCGACATGTTGTATAGGTATGGCCCTACGATATATATGTTTCAAATATAGCATGATAGGTCCACTTTAAAAATAATAATCATGATAATAATAAGAAAATAATACAGTGAAATAAATAGACAAGACCACAAATATTTATATATTTTTTTTATACTTATGTTCAAAAAAAATATATTTATATTTTAAACTGGATCTAATTTAGGAGTAAATTAGAAAAACAGATGTGTCAATAATAAACTGAACGAGAGCGACCTTCAACCCCCAAAACCTAAATATGTTATCAACCAGCCGACCAATCAGATCACTGGAAAGAAGACAGATCGAGGGTCAACGGCCGATAAAACAAACGCTTCCTGACCTTTAAAACGCTTCGGCTTCGGAGTGACAGACAGAGACGAGACTTCATCAGGATGAGACTCGCGTCAGGCTGTAAATGTTACTACTCATTTATATCTTCACTCCAACACGTTAGGCTCACAGTGAACTCTGTGTTTCAGTGCTGTGTGTCCTCGTCTCCGCTGTGAGCGCACAGAGCAGTTCTGATGGATCTTCACCTCATCGTGAGTATCTGCAGAAAATCACCATATATCAAAATCAGCTGTGAGCATAACGCATGCCAAACATAATCTAAACATAATCTAAACATATATTATATAATAATATACTTGTAATACTTTAACTACAATGTTCTGGTTATACTTACGTACTTCTACTCAAGTAACATGTCCAATGCACGACCTCTCATCCACTAATAATAAATAGCAATATACACAAAGCACAGATTTATTTCATTTCGTATTCCTTATTAGTACTTACTAATGATTATAATAAAAAATCGTTAATTATTAATAAACTTTGGAGATGTGCAGGATCCTCGTGAAATATTTAACTTTTTATTTTCTGTCTGCCTTCAGATGTGCAGCGTCGGGACGCAAAGCCCCAGAGTAATTACACGGGCGTTATCGGAACGAAGCTGCAGGCGTTTCCAACATGGTTCGTCAGCGCGGGCAGCGATGTGACGATTCACTGCAAAGCGCACACCGACAGGAAGAAGTACGGAGACAAGGTCTACCTGCATCTCGCCTGGACCGACATGAGGCCCGGAAACAGGACCAAGAAGGTTCGAGGCCCTACAGTCCACATTTTAGATTCCTAATGTCTCCATGGCCGCAGATTTGAAGCCAAACCACAACTGGAGTTACGTCAGGCGAGTCGTGGCGAGGAAACACAACTCTAGTCAGGGTGTTATACGCCCGTCAGGACATTTACAATAAAGTTCCTCAAAATCGGCCTAAATTTGTGGCAAGTTTTGACACATTAGGGTCCTTGATTTCAGTCAAAATAAAGCTTCACAAAGCAAATAGTCCCAATATGGACATGAGGTCAGTACTCATTAGCGTAAAATAGGTTCAGGTGACTCAATCAGTAACTAAAGTTACGTGATGCGAGTTGTGACGAAGAAACGCAACTTTGTCTATGCCTGTCGATACATTTATCATGAAGTCACTCTAAATGATCGAAATGATTGAAAAAATGTACACAAAGGATCCTTGATTTCAGTTAAAAGAATACAACCAGTCCTAAATCCACATTAGTCAAACATGTGGACTCTGGTCATCAACCCTAGACGTAAAGTAGGATTATTCGACTAAACTTGTGACGGACGAGCTGAGACCCAAAATGCAACACACGGGAAACCAGGGAAAGTCGATAACCAGCTGTATTATTACTTGTTTCCGCATAAAAGTTCTGGTGTAAGACAAACCGGCAGACAGTAGGCAAAGGGCTGGGCGGGGACGGGCGAGGGTTCCAGGAGTAGGCAAGACGGGAGACGCAGGTACAGGCAGGGTCAGGGACGGACACGGTCGAAACCGGGAGAGCAATCTGGGAGGTAATGCGGGAGGTAATGCGGGAAATAACTGCGAAGTACGATCTGGCACTGAGGAGAGAGTGCAGGAGGCCTATATACTAGTGGAGCTGATGGGCGTAACAGAGTGTGTGAGAGAAACAGGGTGTGACTACCAGGCGAGTGAGGGAGCAGACTGTGACAAAACTGCTGGCTGAGGTTAAGCAAAAGATCATGGTTCAGATGTGTTGAAGGTTTCCCTTAAGATTAGTAAATGTTGAGTTAAGGGTTTCAGATTGGACGTAAACAATGGCCGCTGGGTAAAAGTGTTGTGTTTGCTTAACCTCTCCAACTTCCACCCCCTTCACACCACATTTGGTTTGCATTGGGTTGAACTTGACTATTGTGTCACGTTGCAAAAGAACCAAGAAGGCATCGGCCAAAACGCCAAACTCGAAGCTTCAACATCGTAGTCCGCAGACCATTGGTTGACTTCACGTTACTTTATAATCGTATACAGTCTACGGCGGTATTTTAAAACCTGGGAATGAGACCTGTCCGTGCATTTATTACGTGAAGACAACGATGTTGCCATTTCAAACTGAAGCTGCCTGCTCTCCTCTCAGATTGTGGCGAGCCGGCCAGCGTCGGCAGGAATCACCTATGAGCTGAACCCCGTTACCCATGAGCACCAGGGAGTTTACACCTGTGACGATAATGGCAGCCTACCTGAAGTGTATGTCCTCGACTGGCACAGCATGCTCTGGGTTGAAGGTCGGTACACACAGATTGCTTTTATGATTCGGTTAGGATTCTTACATTTATTTATTTGATCTAATTTATCTCCCCGACACAGACGCTCCTCCGAAGGCCTCCATGGACGTGCTGAGCCACAACAGGAGCCAGTTCTTCTCCAATGAGGCGTTCACGTTGGGCTGCCAGCTGCCCGACGACAACGCCCCGTGGAAGATGATGAGGTCGGTCTTTTACTTTTAAAAGACGTTTAAACCTCCCAACAACTGCTGTGCAATGAAATATTGGGCTACCAGTCTTCTCGAACCGTCAGCTTAAAAAAGAAGGTGCGATACCGTTCCGATAAATATCAATCATTTCGAACGTCGCGGGGAAATTCCTTCGACTCATTTTGAAGTTTTGGGGGAAGCCGGAAGTGACGTCAATGCGGGAACGCTTCGAGAGCCAAACACGGACAAAGTGTGTTGTCATGCGTAGAAATTGTGAATTACTGAGATTAGGCACGTTAATAACGTTTTAATGAAGTTGACTACAGTATATTCATATGTGTCACTGCTTTCATGTCAGTTAGGCGACATGAACATACATGATCGTGGTGAAGATGATGATTACATTAGCATTAAAAATCGGGAGTGAGAGCTGCTGAACTTCCTCCCGTCGGATGTGATATAAAAACAAATCGATTATTTTTGTGGTTGTAAACTCAAGTGGATGAAACTACATTTATTAGTGCTTTCATGTCAATTCGGCGAACATATGATACATGAAATGATCGTTTGTTTGAGCCGGTCTGCATTTCCTGATGAGAAAACAAACCGATGCTTTTTGTAGTTGTAGTACACCAGTAATGTTGGGGAAATGAATGGATAAAATGCACGGATTATTATTATTATCATTCCCACTCCGATCGGGACACTAGGGTCCACCGTTTCCCCGCAGCGAGGCTCCCCCCGTTGACAGTTTACGTGGGCTGGGTGCGGTGGCGGACTGGCCATCGGGACGAATCCTGATGGGCCGGTACCGAAGTGGGCCGGTCGGATAAGTCACTAGCACATCCCCACTCCCCCCGTTGACAACTTACTAGCGGTACCGAAGTGGGCCGGTCGAGAGTCCCGGCTGATTTGTAGTCCCAGTCCACCACTGGCTACATGACCGTATGATCGCCCATATTGACACACCTCATTCCTAAACTTCTAACAGACACAACATGAACCGATCCTTCAGCCTCATGAGCTCTCAGACACGTTCAACATTAACCTGTCATCGCTGCCTGAGCTTGCTGCTGTGTGCACCGTCGTGCGTTTACATGCAGAAGCTGGGATCCGAACGGTGCAGCTGGAGCTCTGTGCCCGCAATGACGTCACCCATCATTTGGCGGGACTTGAAGAATCCGCGAGAAGATCCAGAAAATGGTCAACATTGAGATTAATGGTTATCAAAGTACAAATATCCCAAATCAGTTCAGTAACGGTTTTCAAGGGAACAATATTTACTAAAGTTGATGGGTTTGGATGACGGGGGAACTTGTGTCACAGGCTCTTTAAAGACACCAAGAAGAACATTGGGCTTTGAAGCTCATTTTCATTGTGGCCTCGTCTTGGAATTACAACTTCCTGTGGTTGGTGATTTTGAGGTTGCCCAAAGACATTAGGATGTATCCCTTGGTAATCATGAATGTCTCTTACAAACCTTCATGTTAATCCATCCAGAAGTTCCCAGTTCTTGAGATATTCAAGTCTTATCAAGAGTTTGGGACCCTACAATACAGCTGAGGCGGGTATTAGGGTACCAACACAAATTATTACTTTTACTTCATGGATGTTCAAGAAGATGAAATATTGAGGGTCTACCAAATGTTTTACAATTCAATCCTAGGAGCGATCGTCTGAACCAGGTTTTGTCGAAATTCATCCAATAGTCAAAACCAAAGAAGGGAACTTCATGATGAAATAAGAGATAAAGTCAGAGGATCACAACGAATGTTCTTGGAATCATACATTTGTAAATGTATTGCTGATATAGATGTTGAAGTGTCTCTGAATAAGAGAAAACCTTGGCACCAGAGGAAAAGTCTGATACTTACTTACTTACCGTCTTTAAGATCCATTCTCTGGGCGACCATGAATATCTGAACCAGACGTCATGGCGCAATCCATTCAATAGCTGTTGAGATATTTCAATTTGAACCAGAGCTGAGGCCGATTCCCGGAATTTGGAAATATTTGGTGCTAGAAAAAGAGTTTAGGGACGAGCAACCTTTTGAGAATAAAATCCTGGGACAAATGTCCAATCCATCCAATAGTCAAAACCAAACAAGCGATCCTCATGAGGACACAAGCGATAAAGTCAGGATCACAACGAATTAGTTAATCTTCTTGGAATCATGAATTTATGAATGTATTGCTGATTTGTATAAATGTTGAAGTATCTCTGGATAAGTGGAAACCTCGACTAGCTATTGGCACCAGACTAAAAAACGGTTTCTTACCAACGTCATTGGGTTCCATCCACTGGGCAGCCATGATTATCTGTAACGAAAGTCATGACAATCCATCATGGAGACATTTCACTTCAAATCAAAAACGACATTGGATTTCGAGAAAAAGTCAAAGCCATACTATAAGGTAACCACCACTTCTGTCTTCAAAGGTTTAACGACTGGACGGGGACCGTTACAGAGTGTCCCGGTCAAGTGTCTTCAGACCATCGACTCTCCAGCACCATCACTCCTGTTCATTTAGATTCATACATCCTGTACTGGTGTGAGAACCCGGCCGGGGACAGGAGCAACAGCCTCAACATCTCCATTGGTACGCACCTTTCGTTCTGGCTTCTTTTAGTCTCTAAAGCAGGGGGGTCAAACTCAATTTCATCGCGGGCCACATCAGCATTATGGTTGCACTCAAAGGGCCGGTTGTAACTTTAAGACCATATATCAAAATATATAAATATATCATATATATAAAATAATGTATTATATGACATTATTGCCTCTGCATTGGATTATTATCGGATAAGGTAATAACTTCATAATTAACTACGTCTGAAAGCAGAAGTCTAGGGCAAATCATTGCAGGTCTCTTCACTGAGAATGTTACAAAATGATTTAAAATAAGTCAAATTCTGAGAAAAAAACTTGTTCTGAGAAAAAAGTCAAATTTGAGATGCATTGTGGGATATGTAGTTTATGGGCAACGTGCTTCTGTAAATCGGCATGTAACCGTATAATAAACATATTATATTCTTTGCAATCTCTTGAGGGGCCGCATGAAATGAAGTCGCGGGCCGGATTTGGCCCCCGGGCCTTGAGTTTGACACCCCTGGTGTAAAGGCTTCACAGCTTCATATTAAAATCCCATGTGCCTGCTCTGTACTCGCATACGTCCATATCATGCCACTGGTTGCTATCGTGGAAATGTATAATCGAAGTGTCATTCAGTCCTTTGTAAAGTTGTGTTTGCCTCGGTTCACGATGGCTGTGGCCCAGAGGCTTCTTCACACCTTCAGTACACGTCTGGCTTCCTTCTGTTCTGTAATATTCAGAAGGGTGTCACCTGCTTTCTCCATTTGGTATGCTGTGATGTAAATTACATTATTCATTTCCTCCGCAGTTCCCATTCGTGTTGACTTGTGACCTTAGCAGTGTGTCTAGCTAACAATTCACACAGTGTGTTCAAATTACGCATTTGTACATTTCTACCAAAGGTTTAAGGTGAAATGTTCTCCCGCTCTTTCCAGCCTCTGTGGCGACGGTGGTCCTGGAGAGTCCTCCACTTCCTGTGATGGAGGGCGAGGACGTGATGCTGCGCTGTTTCCAAAGGGATAAGAAAACCAAGGAAATCAGCTTCAGCTTCCACACCTCCTACTACAAGAACAACCGTTTGATCGAGTAATGTTTAAGGATATTTAATCATTAAGACGATAGAGTTCAAAGCAATGGGTTGAGGGGTTATTTGTACTCACCCAATCTCTGTGTTGGAGCTAAAATGCTAAGTTAGCCTGTTTCTTGTTTTATTATCCACATTATTTGTTCACAACACACACATCGTAATCGATCGTTTCTGGTAATCGTCACATGGGTGTGGTTAATGGTATTCTTCTGCTTGGTTCTTGTCTATTTGCTTTATTATTTATGAGTTCAAAGGTGTAAAGCAGGGTTGTCAAACTCAATGTCATCGCGGGCCACATCAGCATTATGGTTGCACTCAAAGGGCCGGTTGTAACTTTAAGACCATATATCAAAATATATAAATATTTAATATATATAAAATAATGTATTATATGACATTATTGCCTCTGCATTGGATTATTATCTGATAGGTAATAACTTCATAATTAACTACGTCTGAAAGCAGAAGTCTAGGGCTAATCATTGCAGGTCTCTTCACTGAGAATGTCACAAAATGATTTAAAATAAGTCAAATTCTGAGAAAAAAGTCAAATTTGAGATGCATTGTGGGACATGTAGTTTATGGGCAACGTGCTTCTGTAAATCGGCATGTAACCGTATAATAAACATATTATATTCTTTGCAATCTCTTGAGGGGCCGCATGAAATGAAGTCGCGGGCCGGATTTGGCCCCCGGGCCTTGAGTTTGACACCCCTGGTGTAAAGGCTTAATCGTCATATGCACAGCCAGAGTGTAAATACGGCAGTGAAAATCTGAAGTCCCAGGCTCAATAAAATGCGATCAGCTAAATGTTGCAGTAGATGGATGGTGCGTCACTGTTTAGTGTCCCCTGGAAACACAACAACCTGTTTCTGTATTTTGTTTACTTGTTCTGAATCTGCAGTAACCGCTTTGGTCGCGGACCGTTTGACCAAGAGGGCAACTTCACCCTGAGAGCAGTGACCAAAGCTGACGAGGGGGTCTACAAATGCGAAATGCCAGAGGCTGGAGATTCCTTCGACAGCTGGCTCAGTGTTAAAGGTACTAAAGCACACATATTACAGGACGTTATCTGTATATATAACATTATACACATACACCTCTTTTTCCTATTTTAGCTTGTTAGCATTATTAAAGCTTTGTTGTAGAACAGTTATTCCCTTTGTTTTGATACAGATAAAGTTGTTGTCATGTAATCACCTGATCTGTTCACGTCAGCGCGGCCTGTCGAGGAGTCGAAGAAGAAGAGTCGATGATGTCATCAAGGTCGCTAAAGCTGCTGCCAGGTCGAGTTTCCTGCTCTCTGATTGGTCAGATTTATGTGCAAAATGTAATATTTTTCTTGTTTGTCTCAATGGATAACACTTTACTTCAGTATTTACTATTTGAATGTGAATATTGTCTCTTTTATTTTTGTTAATACAGTTGTACTTTTACATTTTAATTACAAGATTTTGACGAAAGGATACTTGTGGTTTGTAGAAGAAATCCTTCACAAATTATACTTTACCAATAGGTGTATTATTTGTTTAGGGTTTAAAGTTGGATCAGTTAAAGAAATATCAATAAAGACATTGAACATATTTTGAGTGATGAGGTGTTGCTGCCCCCTGAAGGCTAAACCAGCAGTGGAGGAAGTATCCAGAGTGTTATAGGTAAATGTATGTCAACAGTATTTGTGTATTTGTTCTACCTTTTACAGTATGGCAGTAGCTAAAGCTTTTACATGATTCATACTTAAAAGTAAAATAAATATACCAAAAGTTGATATTTGGTACTTAAGTGAAGGTAAATGTACTTAGTGGCAGCCTCTGAAGGCCATTATTAGTTATTGTGCGTACCAAATAACGAGTTTATATTATACCCAAGCGTCCGTTGCGAAAGGCACGATATAAATGTAAGTAATTATTATATTTATTTGAAATGATACATTTGTAATTGTTAAGCTAATGTTACTGAGAAAATGTAGTTTCCTTAGTAAACGTTTTCTAAACATTTAAGTGTTTCTAAATAAATAAATACTTAAGTTTCTAGAGTTGTATTTATTTATTTTTAATTAATTGAGGAGAAAGAGAGAGGCAGAACAATTTCTTCTTCTTGGATTTGCGCAGACACGATGCACATTATTCTGAACCAGGTAACGTTTTTTAAATATTTCTACACATAAAAACGAGATCTAAGTGAATATATCAGCTTAAGTAAATGTATTAATTTAATTGATTTAGTATTTTTAAATTATTGTTATTTATAGTTATCTATTTATGTGTTTGTTATATTATTATTATTGGATTCGCGCCAATTTGGCATTGACAGCACTGTGCTCGGATTCTGATTGGACGGCTGTGAGCTCATATAAAACACCCTCGAGCCAGCCCCACTCGAGCTCGTGAGGGCTGGAACCAGAGAACACTTGTTGCCACGGAAACAGCAAAGGCGGGAAAAAAATCACCAACTGAAGGAAGAAAGAAGAAGGTGAGTTTTTTAAAATCTGCCATTTTAACGTTTTTAACAGGGAACGTTTTAAAACTAAAGAAAGACTTAAAAAGTGTATAGTGACTTTATTTAACATGTTTTTTACATTAATTCTTCAAATGTAGTCTTTCCTGTGTGCTGTTCATTATTATATCCATTGTTTAAATACTATAGTAGCCTATGGTTAATGCCTTTGGCTATGTTTGGCTATAATATACTATATTATACTATAATATACCATTAAATGATTAGTTGTTGGCTTTCAGATCATCTCCAATATTTATTTTCTGCTCTGGGTCTCAATATGTTTTAAATATATATGTTTATTTTATCTTTATTATTTTATATTCTTATTTAAAAACTTAATTTGACAAGGTTTGGTTATTGTTATTATTAGTAGTAGCCTATTAGTAATATTAGTAGTAATATTATTAATTATTATTATTAGCATTATATATTTATTATTATTAATCAATGCATGAATTCATTTTTAAAGCCTAAACTCTGCTTTATATTCTAAATATATCAGAAAGTGGGTGGTTTGTTGTTGGCAGTGGGTCAGTGGGTAACCCAAACACACAGTGCATTGTAGTGTCACATGTATTTATTCTGCAGTGCCATTTAAAGGTCATTATGTACAGACTGCACAATGTTTAACTTGTCTGCCGACTGGCTCAGAGTCAGGGACGTGGTGTTGTTGGAGTATCTTTTACCAACACAGCTTGTTGTGCCCTAAAGACTGGGTCAGAAATGGTCAGAAATGGGTCAGAAATGGAGTCAATGTGACAGACTGGGTCACGCGGAAATGGAGTCAATGTGACAGTACTGGAAAGTAACAGCACATGTAATCAAGTACACATTGAGGTAGTTCATGTATTTCCATTTTCTGCAACTTTAAACGTCTTCTGTGCTTCATTTTGGTGGGACATATTATATATGTTTGCATTTATTTATGTCAAAAATACACCATTTTGTGTGTTTTTGTGTCACTTTGTTGCCATGTTTCTATCATTTTCTTTTGCTGCTTCTCTGCAACTGTTGTACACACGATGAATAGAGAAATGTCACATGATCTTGATCCAATATTAGGATTAAGTGCTCATAAAGAGTGCTATTCTGTCTAGGGATGCCAGCGATTATTCGAATATTCGTTTCAGTCTCATATTATTTTGAAAAATTCGCCAGGGCTGCCGAATAATCGATTTTGATCATGGTCAGTTTCTGGCAACCCGAATTCTGTCCTTTTTTTACTTGTACTTAACATTTTTACACTTTGCTTTTTCTACTTTTGAAGCGCGTTCAGCCACTGTTTATATTGTATTACTTATCTGTTCGCTTGTTTTGTTTTTAGCCTTTATAAAGAATATGTTTGCTTTAACTAGCTCCCTTCAGTTGAAGCCAGTTCTTCAAAACAAAACCCTTAAGTGGGGATTAGTATTTTTCCGTTGCAGGCGTTTCTTTTTCCAGCTAAACTTCTCAAATGAAGTCAGCAGACTGAGTATTTTTAGAGCTCAGCGTGTGTGTGTGTGTGTGTGTGTGTGTGTGTGTGTGTTTCACCTGATGTGTAATGGATAGGGGGCTCGAACACAGCAGGGGGTGGGGGCATGAGTGGGGTACACTGTAGGAAGTGGACCCAAAAAATACATGACATTTAGCAGGTTTTTTAGGTTTGTGATCAAAATGTTTGTGCAACGATCCTCCTTTGCTTAATCAATGCACATTGTATTCTCCTTTCTGAACACTATACAGATATATTAAACTTTAAAGCAAGGACTGGCTGAAGCGTAAAGTTAAATGTAACTTTGTTCCGCTACGTTACACCAGCTGGAGGAAGGGAAACCCACACCTGTCATCAGTTTATTTATAACTACATCCTGATAGACGGCACCATCATCACTGCGTACCTTTTCCTGATTTCCTTTTCTTTCAATATTTATATTTCTTCTAAACATTTGTCTTTTCAATGTTTTATTGTTGTGATAGTTTTTATAATATTTCTATATTTGCTTTCATTTTAAATATTGATTTCTCTTAGTAGAGTTCTTTGATAACGTCTGTACCTGTGGATATTTCATGAGTCCTATTGAAGAGGCGCGATGAAGCTCTTTTCCTGCACTATGTTACACCCACGCTCCTATTGGCTAGCGCTCCAACTCATTGTACGTGATAGGCGGAAGGGGGCGGGACATCTTTGAGCGGTTGACCAATCACAACAGAGCCGGCCGGCGAACCAATCAGAGCAGACTGGGCTCTGGTTTCAGACAGAGGGTGAAAAGAGGTGATAATTGCCTGACTTTATATATTATATTTAATTTCAGAGCCGCTGCCGGCCGGGTGTTTCCTCACAAATGTCGTCTCCAGTTGTCCTCCACCTGCTCAGGTGTTCTCGCTCCATCCTGACCCGACGCCCCTCCCATCGCACCGGCACAGCGCCCGGACAGGTGAGGCATAACACAAACCAAACACAATGGCAGATTTGAAAGATTATAAGATTTCGGAGACATATTAGGATTTGATTCTACACTTTTTTAGAGTTCTCAATTTAAGAAACAGAGTTCAATAAACAGTAGATCAGATCAAATGGATAAAGCGCTTTAGAAAAGTAAATAAAAAAGACAATTAAAAGCAAGAAACGCACAGTAAATACATACATTCCTATTTAAAATGAATATACTCAAAAGAATTGTGAACAAATGTATATTGAAATAATAATTGTAATAATATTTTCCAAAATTTAAATAATATTAATGGAAATAAATTAAAAGATTAATGTGAGAATGTATTAAAATGCTTATAATTATTTATATTTGTTGTTATATTTGTCTTTTGAATAATTTATTTATCACATTATTTACATTTATTTAAAAAAAATTATATTTATTTTTTGACTTTTACATTTCCACATTTATTTAATTATCCTCACGACACCCCTTTGAGTCCATGAGCTACCACCATACATCTGTAAACAACCTCATCAACGAATTTAGCATCCCATTTGATCTCCGCCTGACCATAATAGTTTATTCTCTGATTTGATTGGTCGTCCTGCAGGTGGGCGGGGCCTCGAACAGAGGTGTTGGAGTTCGGTTTGTTAGCGGCGCCGTCAGCGTCCGACCCGTCGCCTGGGACTCGTTCGGGATTTGGGACGACCGGATAGAAGAACCGGTTCTCCTGCCGTCCAGCATCAGATACGGGAAACACAGCCCACAGGTACCGGGAGAACATGGACTAAATCCAGAGGGGGGAAGCAGTGCAGTACAAATACTTTGTTACTGTACTTCAGTACATGTTTCTGGTATCAGTGCTTTACTCCACTGCTTGTTTTTCTGACGACTTTTTCCTTTGACTTCTCTCATGTTGAACTCAAATACCTGTACTTTCTACTTCTTACATGTTGAACTCAAATACCTGTACTTTCTACTTCTCTCATGTTGAACTCAAATACCTGTACTTTCTACTTCTCTCATGTTGAACTCAAATACCTGTACTTTCTACTTCTTACATGTTGAACTCAAATACCTGTACTTTCTACTTCTTACATGTTGAACTCAAATACCTGTACTTTCTACTTCTCTCATGTTGAACTCAAATACCTGTACTTTCTACTTCTCACATGTTGAACTCAAATACCTGTACTTTCTACTTCTCTCATGTTGCACCCAAATACCTGTACTTTCTACTTCTTACATGTTGAACACAAATACCTGTACTTTCTACTTCTTACATGTTGAACACAAATACCTGTACTTTCTACTTCTTACATGTTGAACTCAAATACCTGTACTTTCTACTTCTCACATGTTGAACCCAAATACCTGTACTTTCTATTTCTCACATGTTGAACTCAAATACCTGTACTTTCTACTTCTTACATGTTGAACCCAAATACCTGTACTTTCTACTTCTTACATGTTGAACACAAATACCTGTACTTTCTACTTCTTACATGTTGAACTCAAATACCTGTACTTTCTACTTCTCTCATGTTGAACTCAAATACCTGTACTTTCTACTTCTTACATGTTGAACTCAAATACCTGTACTTTCTACTTCTTACATGTTGAACTCAAATACCTGTACTTTCTACTTCTCTCATGTTGAACTCAAATACCTGTACTTTCTACTTCTTACATGTTGAACTCAAATACCTGTACTTTCTACTTCTCTCATGTTGAACTCAAATACCTGTACTTTCTACTTCTTACATGTTGAACCCAAATACCTGTACTTTCTACTTCTCACATGTTGAACCCAAATACCTGTACTTTCTACTTCTTACATGTTGAACACAAATACCTGTACTTTCTACTTCTTACATGTTGAACGCAAATACCTGTACTTTCTACTTCTCTCATGTTGAACTGAAATACCTGTACTTTCTACTTCTCACATGTTGAACTCAAATACCTGTACTTTCTACTTCTTACATGTTAAACTCAAATACCTGTACTTTCTTCTTCTCTCATGTTGAACCCAAATACCTGTACTTTCTACTTCTTACATGTTGAACCCAAATACCTCTACTTTCTACTTCTTACATGTTGAACACAAATACCTGTACTTTCTACTTCTTACATGTTGAACTCAAATACCTGTACTTTCTACTTCTTACATGTTGAACACAAATACCTGTACTTTCTACTTCTTACATGTTGAACTCAAATACCTGTACTTTCTACTTCTTACATGTTGAACACAAATACCTGTACTTTCTACTTCTTACATGTTGAACTCAAATACCTGTACTTTCTACTTCTTACATGTTGAACTCAAATACCTGTACTTTCTACTTCTTACATGTTGAACTCAAATACCTGTACTTTCTACTTCTCTCACGTTGAACTCAAATACCTGTACTTTCTACTTCTTACATGTTGAACTCAAATACCTGTACTTTCTACTTCTTACATGTTGAACTCAAATACCTGTACTTTCTACTTCTCTCATGTTGAACTCAAATACCTGTACTTTCTACTTCTTACATGTTGAACCCAAATACCTGTACTTTCTACTTCTTACATGTTGAACTCAAATACCTGTACTTTCTACTTCTCTCATGTTGAACTCAAATACCTGTACTTTCTACTTCTTACATGTTGAACCCAAATACCTGTACTTTCTACTTCTCACATGTTGAACCCAAATACCTGTACTTTCTACTTCTTACATGTTGAACACAAATACCTGTACTTTCTACTTCTTACATGTTGAACTCAAATACCTGTACTTTCTACTTCTTACATGTTGAACACAAATACCTGTACTTTCTACTTCTTACATGTTGAACACAAATACCTGTACTTTCTACTTCTTACATGTTGAACTCAAATACCTGTACTTTCTACTTCTTACATGTTGAACACAAATACCTGTACTTTCTACTTCTTACATGTTGAACTCAAATACCTGTACTTTCTACTTCTTACATGTTGAACTCAAATACCTGTACTTTCTACTTCTTACATGTTGAACTCAAATACCTGTACTTTCTACTTCTCTCACGTTGAACTCAAATACCTGTACTTTCTACTTCTTACACGTTGAACTCAAATACCTGTACTTTCTACTTCTTACATGTTGAACTCAAATACCTGTACTTTCTACTTCTCTCATGTTGAACTCAAATACCTGTACTTTCTACTTCTTACATGTTGAACCCAAATACCTGTACTTTCTACTTCTTACATGTTGAACCCAAATACCTGTACTTTCTACTTCTTACATGTTGAACACAAATACCTGTACTTTCTACTTCTTACATGTTGAACTCAAATACCTGTACTTTCTACTTCTTACATGTTGAACACAAATACCTGTACTTTCTACTTCTTACATGTTGAACTCAAATACCTGTACTTTCTACTTCTTACATGTTGAACTCAAATACCTGTACTTTCTACTTCTTATATGTTGAACCCAAATCCCTGTACTTTCTACTTCTTACATGTTGAACACAAATACCTGTACTTTCTACTTCTTACATGTTGAACTCAAATACCTGTACTTTCTACTTCTTAAATGTTGAACTCAAATACCTGTACTTTCTACTTCTTACATGTTGAACCCAAATCCCTGTACTTTCTACTTCTTACATGTTGAACACAAATACCTGTACTTTCTACTTCTTACATGTTGAACTCAAATACCTGTACTTTCTACTTCTTACATGTTGAACTCAAATACCTGTACTTTCTACTTCTCTCATGTTGAACTCAAATACCTGTACTTTCTACTTCTTACATGTTGAACTCAAATACCTGTACTTTCTACTTCTTACACGTTGAACTCAAATACCTGTACTTTCTACTTCTCTCATGTTGAACTCAAATACCTGTACTTTCTACTTCTTACATGTTGAACACAGATACCTGTACTTTCTTCAAAGCCTCTTTACTTTGACTTGAGTAAAGACGTTTAGTCAGTACTTCTACTTTCACCAGAGTATTTTTAAACACGAGTATCTGTACTTCTACTTGAGTAAAGGATGTGTGTACTTCCACTTGAGTAAAGGATGTGTGTACTTCCACTTGAGTAAAGGATGTGTGTACTTCCACTTGAGTAAAGGATGTGTGTACTTCCACTTGAGTAAAGGATGTGTGTACTTCCACTTGAGTAAAGGATGTGTGTACTTCCACTTGAGTAAAGGATGTGTGTACTTCTACTTGAGTAAAGGATGTGTGTACTTCTACTTGAGTAAAGGATGTGTGTACTTCCACTTGAGTAAAGGATGTGTGTACTTCCGCTTGAGTAAAGGATGTGTGTACTTCTGCTTGAGTAAATGATGTGTGTACTTCTACTTGAGTAAAGGATGTGTGTACTTCCACTTGAGTAAAGGATGTGTGTACTTCTACTTGAGTAAAGGATGTGTGTACTTCTACTTGAGTAAAGGATGTGTGTACTTCTACTTGAGTAAAGGATGTGTGTACTTCCACTTGAGTAAAGGATGTGTGTACTTCCACTTGAGTAAAGGATGTGTGTACTTCTACTTGAGTAAAGGATGTGTGTACTTCTACTTGAGTAAAGGATGTGTGTACTTCTACTTGAGTAAAGGATGTGTGTACTTCTACTTGAGTAAAGGATGTGTGTACTTCTACTTGAGTAAAGGATGTGTGTACTTCTACTTGAGTAAATGATGTGTGTACTTCTACTTGAGTAAAGGATGTGTGTACTTCTACTTGAGTAAAGTAAGTGTGTACTTCTACTTGAGTAAAGGATGTGTGTACTTCCACTTGATTAAAGGATGTGTGTACTTCCACTTGATTAAAGGATGTGTGTACTTCCACTTGAGTAAAGGATGTGTGTACTTCCACTTGAGTAAAGGATGTGTGTACTTCCACTTGAGTAAAGGATGTGTGTACTTCTACTTGAGTAAAGGATGTGTGTACTTCTACTTGAGTAAAGGATGTGTGTACTTCCACTTGAGTAAAGGATGTGTGTACTTCCACTTGAGTAAAGGATGTGTGTACTTCTACTTGAGTAAAGGATGTGGAGGACATTCTTAAGAGAAACTGATAAATGATGAAAAATATATAATCCAGAAATGGTGAGCAGATGTAGAAATGATAATTAAAGTGCGATCTGGTCCGTTCGTGTTTCTCAGGCGAGCGTGTCCCGGGTCGGCTCCTCCTCCGTTCTGGGTCTGAGGAAACAAAACGAGGACCGGCTCCGAGTCGCTCGGATCCACGAAAACATTCAACTGTACGCCGTGTTCGACGGGCACGGAGGGCCGCACGCCGCCGAGTACTGCTACACCTTCATGGAGAAATACATCAGGTGATATTAGTATTACTTATTTATCAAGTACTGCTACACCTTCATGGAGAAATACATCAGGTGATATTAGTATTACTTATTTATCAAGTACTGCTACACCTTCAGGACGAGTTTGATACTTATTATTTATTTTACTTGTTGTTGTTTTGTTTTGTTTGAATCTGCAGAGACGCTCTGGAGGAGGACGACGACCTGGAGAGGGTTTTAAAGAAAGCTTTTCTAGACGTGGATAAAGCTCTACACACACATCTCAGCTACTGCAACAACCGTGAGACACACACACACACACACATCTCAGCTACTGCAACAACCGTGAGACACACACACACACACACATCTCAGCTACTGCAACAACCGTGAGACACACACACACACACATACACATCTCAGCTACTGCAACAACCGTGAGACACACACACACACACACACACACATCTCAGCTACTGCAACAACCGTGAGACACACACACACACACATACACATCTCAGCTACTTCAACAACCGTGAGACACACACACACACACACACACATCTCAGCTACTGCAACAACCGTGAGACACACACACACACACACATCTCAGCTACTTCAACAACCGTGAGACACACACACACACACACACACACATCTCAGCTACTGCAACAACCGTGAGACACACACACACACACACACACATCTCAGCTACTGCAACAACCGTGAGACACACACACACACACATACACATCTCAGCTACTTCAACAACCGTGAGACACACACACACACACATCTCAGCTACTGCAACAACCGTGAGACACACACACACACACATACACATCTCAGCTACTGCAACAACCGTGAGACACACACACACACACACACATCTCAGCTACTTCAACAACCGTGAGACACACACACACACACACATACACATCTCAGCTACTTCAACAACCGTGAGACACACACACACACACACACATCTCAGCTACTTCAACAACCGTGAGACACTCACACACACACACACACATCTCAGCTACTTCAACAACCGTGAGACACACACACACACACACACACACACATCTCAGCTACTTCAACAACCGTGAGACACTCACACACACACACACATCTCAGCTACTGCAACAACCGTGAGACACACACACACACACACACACACACATCTCAGCTACTGCAACAACCGTGAGACACACACACACACACACACACATCTCAGCTACTGCAACAACCGTGAGACACACACACACACACACACACACATCTCAGCTACTTCAACAACCGTGAGAGACACACACACACACACACATCTCAGCTACTTCAACAACCGTGAGAGACACACACACACACACACACATCTCAGCTACTTCAACAACCGTGAGAGACACACACACACACACACACATCTCAGCTACTGCAACAACCGTGAGACACACACACACACACACATCTCAGCTACTGCAACAACCGTGAGACACACACACACACACACACACACATCTCAGCTACTTCAACAACCGTGAGACACACACACACACACACACATCTCAGCTACTTCAACAACCGTGAGAGACACACACACACACACACACACACATCTCAGCTACTTCAACAACCGTGAGACACACACACACACACACACACATCTCAGCTACTTCAACAACCGTGAGAGACACACACACACACACACACACACATCTCAGCTACTTCAACAACCGTGAGACACACACACACACACACACATCTCAGCTACTTCAACAACCGTGAGACACACACACACACACACACACACACATCTCAGCTACTTCAACAACCGTGAGACACACACACACACACACACACATCTCAGCTACTGCAACAACCGTGAGAGACACACACACACACACACACACACATCTCAGCTACTTCAACAACCGTGAGACACACACACACACACACACACATCTCAGCTACTTCAACAACCGTGAGACACTCACACACACACACACACACATCTCAGCTACTTCAACAACCGTGAGAGACACACACACACACACACACACACACACACACACCTCATCATACTGAGATAGTAAACCATCTTAAATACTCTTTTAAAATGGTAAAAGTTTAATTGTATTGTTATTTTATCTGCAGTCTCATATTTCTCTTGTTTCATTTCATTATTAATATTATTTGTCGTATTATTGTTTCACACTTTCGAAACTAAATCAAATACAAAAATATTACAAAATACTCACTTAAAAACTACATCTCCCATCATGCACCTCAGCCTCCTTCCTGACTGCGGGCACCACGGCGACGGTTGCTATGCTGCGGGGCGAGGAGCTCGTGGTCGGCAACGCTGGAGACAGCCGGGCCATCCTGAGCCGAGGGGGGGAGGCGAAGAAACTCACCCGCGATCACTGCCCCGACCTGAGGGACGAGAGGGAGAGGTACATATACACAACATATATATATATACAATATATACATATACACAATATATATATATATACAATATATATATATATATATATAAATAATATACATAACTTTTTTTTCATACATTTTTTTGAGGGATTTCTCAAATGTGTTGAACTTTATATTATTATCTGTGTGCCTCAATTTTGTAACTTATTTCACATATATATTGTATATTTCTCGAATATTTTAAATAAAAATCACGCATGTCAGACATTTATCAGAACTATTTAAATGTCTCTTTTGTCTCTATTTACTTTCTAATTATTTAACTAGTACTTTTTTGGGTTATTTAATACTTAAAATATGGAAATTCTGTGTGTGTGGTGTGTGTGTGTGTGTCTGTCAGGATAAAGCGGTGCGGGGGCTTCGTGACGTGGAACAGCGCCGGTGTTTCTCGCGTTAACGGACGCCTCGCCATGACGCGCAGCATCGGAGACTTTCACCTGAAAACCAGCGGCGTCATCGCAGAGCCGGAAACACGCCGGGTCACCGTCAGTACACACAAATACACAGTACACTAATACACAGTACGTAGTAAATATCTAAGATACGATCAGAATCCCTTTATTCGTCCCACAGAGAGGGAAGTGTCATCCTTACAGCCTCATTCTCCTGAGCTCCCCCAACACCCTGAGGATTTAGCAGCCTGGTATTAATTACAGGTATTAGACGCTTTTATCCAAAGAGACTCACACACTCAGTACTGTGGGCACTTTGGGGTGAAGCGTCTCAGGGACACCACGACATGCTGACTGCAGCGGGGTTTGAACCTGTGTCCCCCTGACCCCAACACCAAGGCTCTATCCACTGCGCCACACGCCTATATATATATATCGCACATAGTTGGTATTAGCAGCAAGGGGTGTGTGTGTGTGTGTGTGTGTGTGTGTGTGTGTGTGTGTGTGACTGTGACTGTGTGTGTGTGTGTGTGTGTGTGTGTGTGACTGTGTGTGTGTGTGTGTGTGTGTGACTGTGTGTGTGTGTGTGTGTGCATGTGTGTGTGTGTGTGTGTGACTGTGTGTGTGTGTGTGTGTGTGTGACTGTGTGTGTGTGTGTGTGTGTGTGTGTGTGCGTGTGTGTGTGTGACTGTGTGTGTGTGTGACTGTGTGTGTGCGTGTGCATGTGTGCGTGTGCATGTGCGTGTGTGTGTGTGTGTGTGTGTGTGCGTGCGTGCGTGCGTGTGACTGTGTGTGTGTGTGTGTGTGACTGTGTGTGTGTGTGTGTGTGTGTGTGCGTGCGTGCGTGTGTGTATGCGGGTGCGTGTGTGGTGCTGTGTGCGTGTGTGCTGTGTGTGTGTGCGGTGTGTGTGACTGTGTGTGTGTGTGTGTGCGTGTGTGTGTGTGTGTGTCTATTTAAAGGTTGAATTCTAAACGTGTGTGTCTTCGCAGCTGAATCACGACACCGACTCGTTTCTCGCTCTGACCACCGACGGCATCAACTTCCTGCTGAGCGACCAGGAGATCTGTGATGTCATCAGCAAGTGCCACGACCCCACCGAGGCCGCAGAGGTCATCGCTCAGCAGGTGCGCGACTTATATGCAAAACACAGCAGAATGTTTGAACCTGACATTCTCGCAAAACAAACACGACCGGCGAAAAGATGTGGACGTCCTAAACTCCGTCGCTTGGCAACAACAGCCGCGCCGAAGGGTCTTCCCTCTGGGACTAACTCCTGCTCCACACCGGAGACCAGAGGAGACGTACCCATGCCCCTTTGTTCTCTGTGTGTCTGCAGGCGCTGCAGTACGGCTCGGAGGATAACGCCTCCGTCGTCGTGGTGCCTCTCTCGGCGTGGGGGAAGCACCAGAGCTCGCCCGCCGTCTACAGCATGAGCCGAAACCTCGCCTCCAGCGGACGATGGGCGTAACACAGGGACGCCAACGACAATCACGGCCTACCTGTAACCCTTTATTTCCTTTATGTGCCACGCTCTTATTCTACTGTACACCGCACAGGAAAATATATGTACTTTAAGAGAAGGGAAATTCAATAATATCATATTATAGGGACGGGTGGCGCAGCGGTCTGTGCGTCTGATCATCAGAGAAGGGGGGAACTCCAGTTCGAGACCCGCCGGTGTGTCCTTGGGCACTTCACCTGAACTTGCTCCCATTGCATGTATACAAAATATGTGTAATGTGTATCTATAAAGCGCTTTAATAAGTGCAAGGAATTATAATTATTCTATCTTTACGCGGAGCAGGAGCTTCGATGGGCGTGACACAGGAAAACATCACATTTAGAGCATATTTGTAACCCTTAAAATCATATATGGTATCACTTCCAACATCAACAGTGTATATAGAGTGTATATTAATATATTGTATATACAAAGATTAAAGTGATTAATTACTGTATTTAAGTACATTTTTGAGGTACTTATTTCCATTATGCGCCACCCTCTTATTCTACTATATGTGACAGGAAAATATATGTCCTTTAAGAGAACGGAAATTCAATAATATGATATCTTTAATGCATCAATGTATGTTTATATTTTTGTCCAAAAGCTATATTCTACTACTATTCAAAATAAGTGTGTTGCATTCTCACCTCTTAACAACTTAAGGGGTTTGGAAAATAAATAAAACATGTTAAATGACACAAAACCTTCACTTTATCAAACTGAGATGTGTCTTTATGAAATGTACTAATAATAAAAAATTAAAAAATTGGAAATCCTGGGTTCCTTTTGTGTGAAACGAGGATGTCCCCGCCCCTCCGGTTTGCACATGAAGAACACATCAAGCGCCCCCCTCTGCGTCAGACACAACGTAAGAAAACACGTCCGGGTATCTTTGACGCTTCCTTTAAGTTGGTAGATTTTGTTTTAAAGCGGTTTAAGTTTGCTTTGTGAAATAAAAATGGAAAGATAGAAGACGGGAGAAGAAACACGGACCGTCAGAACAAGAAGGAAGTTTGTTCGTAACGCCCTGAAGGTAAACAGAAACGTTAAGATATCTGCTTGTATCCGGTTTAACCTCATCCAATCCTGTTATTGTTACGAAAACAAATCCACTTTGTTCGGAGCGGAAACATCAACAAGCTGAGCATGCTCAGCACAAGTTCGTACTTTCTGTGTACTTCTCTTCATTGTACACCGATGCCGCTTCGGGTCAGGGAATATAATGCACGTGCTGTACTTATTCTCTGTCACCATGAGCTGCCAGTTGTTTATTTTGTATAAGAAAACAATGTATACAAAGTCCTGAATCCAAACTGGTTGATTGTTCGGGGTCAGCACACTACCTACCTACCTACCTACCTACCTACCTACCTACCTACCTACCTACCTACCTACCTACCTACCTACCTACCTACCTACCTACCTACCTACCTACCTACCTACCTACCTACCTACCTACCTACCTACCTCTCTCTCTCTCTCTCTACCTACCTACTTACCTACCTCTCTCTCTCTCCCTACCTACCTACCTCTCTCTCTCTCTCTACCTACCTACCTCTCTCTCTCTCTACCTACCTCTCTCTCTCTCCTACCTACCTACCTACCTCTCTCTCTCTCTCCCTACCTACCTACCTCTGTCCTCTCCCTACCTACCTCTCCTCTCTCTCTACCTACCTACCTCTCTCTCTCTCTACCTACCTACCTCTCTCTCTCTCTCTCTCTACCTACCTACCTACCTCTCTCTCTCTCTCTCCCTACCTCTCTCCTCTCTCCCTATCTACCTACCTACCTACCCACCTCCTCTCTCTCTACCTACCTACCTACCTCTCTCCCTCTCTCCCTATCTACCTACCTACCAACCTACCTACCCACCTCTCTCTCTCTACCTACCTACCTCTCTCTCTCTACCTACCTACCTCTCTCTCTACCTACCTACCTACCTACCCTACCTCTCTCTCTCTCCTACCTCACCTACCTACCTACCTCTCTCTCTCCTATCTACCTACCTACTCTACCTACCTACCTACCCACCTACCTACTCTCTCTCCTCTCCTACCTATCTACCTACCTACCTCCTACCTACCTACCTACCTACCTACCTACCTACCTCTCTCCTCCCTATCTACCTACCTACCCACCTACCTCTCTCTCTCTACCTACCTACCTACCTACCTCTCTCTCTCCTACTACCTACCTATCTACCTACCTACCTACCTACCTACCTCTCTCTCTCTCCCTATCTATCTACCTACCTACCTACCTCTCTCCTCTCTCCCTACTCTATCTACCTACCTACCTACCTACCTCTCTCTCTCTCTCCTACCTATCTACCTACCTACCTACCTACCTCTCTCTCCCTACTCTATCTCTCTACCTACCTACCTACCTACCTACCTCTCTCTCTCTCTCCTACCTACCTACCTACCTCTCTCTCTACCTACCCTACCTACCTACCTACCTCTCTACCTACCTACCTACCTCTCCTACCTACCTACCTACCTCTCTCTACCTACCTACCTACCTACCTCTCCTACCTACCTACCTACCTCTCTCTACCTACCTACCTACCTCTCTCTACCTACCTACCTACCTCTCCTCCTCTCCTACCTATCTACCTACCTACCTACCTACCTACCTACCTACCTACCTCTCTCTCTCCTACCTACCTACCTACCTACCTACCTCCTCTCCTCTCCTCTCTCCCTATCCTACCTACCTACCTCTCTCTCTCCTCCTACCTACCTACCTACCTACCTACCTCTCTCTCCTACCTACCTCTCCTCTACCTACCCTACCTACCTACCTACCTCTCTCTCTCCTACCTACCTACCTACCTACCTACCTCTCTACCTACCTACCTACTCTCTCTCCTACCTACCTACCTACCTCTCTACCTACCTACCTACTCTCTCTCTCTCCTACTCTACCTACCTCCTCCTCTCTACCTACCTACCTACCTCTCTCTACCTACCTACCTACCTACCTACCTACCTCTCTCTCCTACCTACCTACCTACCTACCTACCTACCTCTCTCTACCTACCTACCTATCCTACCTACCTACCTCTCCTCTCTCTCTACCTACCTACTCTCCTCTACCTACCTACCTACCTCTCTCTCTCCTCTCTACCTACCTCCTCTCCTCTACCTACCTACCTACCTACCTACCTCTCTCTACCTCTACCTACCTACCTACCTCTCTCTCTCTACCTACCTACCTACCTCTACCTACCTCTCCTCCTCCTCCTCCCTACCTACCTACCTACCTCTCTCTCCTACCTACCTACCTACCTACCTCTCTCTCTCCTACCTACCTACCTACCTACCTCTCTCTCCTCTCTCTCTCCTCTCTACCTACCTACCTACCTACCTCTCTCTCTCCTACCTACCTACCTCTCTCCTCTCCTACCTACCTACCTCTCTCTCTCTCTACCTACCTACCTCTCTCTCTCTCTACCTACCTACCTACCTCTCTCCTCTCTACTCTCTCCCTACCTACCTACCTCTCCTCTCTCCTACCTACCTACCTCTCTCTCTACCTACCTACCTCTCTCTCTCTCTACCTACCTCTCTCTCTCCTACCTACCTACCTACCTCTCTCTCTCTCTCCTCTCCTACCTACCTACCTCTTCTCTCTACCTACCTACCTCTCTCTCTCCTACCTACCTACCTACCTCTCTCTCTCTACCTACCTCTCTACCTACCTACCTACCTCTCTCTCCTCTCCTACCTATCTACCTACCTACCTATCCTACCTACCTACCTCTCTCTCTCTACCTACCTACCTACCTACCTCTCTCTCTCCCTACTACCTACCTACCTCTCTCTCTCCTCTACCTACCTCCTACCTCCTCACCTACCTACCTACCTCTCTCTCTACCTACCTACCTACCTACCTCTCTCTCTCCTACCTACCTACCTACCTACCTCTCCTCTCTCTACCTACCTACCTACCTACTCTACTCTCTCCTACCTACCTACTCTACCTACCTCTCTCTCTCTATCTACCTACCTACCTACTCTCTCTCTCTCTACCTACTACCTACCTCTCTCTCTCTACCTACCTACCTACCTACCTCTCCTCTCTCTCCTCTACCTACCTACTACCTACCTACCTACCTACCTACCTCCTCTCCTACTCTACCTACCTACCTACCTACTCTCCTACCTACTCTCTCTCCTACCTACCTACCTACCTACCTCTCTCTCTCTACCTACCTACCTACTCTACCTACCTACCTACCTCTCTCCTCCTACCTACTCTACCTACCTACCTACCTACCTACCTACCTCTCTCTCTCCTACCTATCCTACTCTACCTACCTCTCTCTCTCTCTCTACCTACCTACCTACCTCTACCTCTCTCTCCTACCTACCTACCTCTCTCTCTCCTACCTACCTACCTACCTCTCCTCTCTCTCTACCCTACCTACCTACCTACCTCTCTCCTACCTACCTACCTACCTCTCTCTCTCCTACCTACCTACCTACCTACCTCTCTCTCTACCTACCTACTCTACCTACCTCTCTCTCTCTCTACCTACCTACCTACCTACCTACCTCTCTCTCTCTCTACCTACCTACCTCTCCTACCTACCTACCTACCTACCTCTCTCTACCTACCTACCTACCTACCTCTCTCCTCTCCTACCTACTCTACCTACCTACTCCTACCTACCTACCTCCTCCTCCTCTCCTACCTACCTACCTACCTCCTCTCCTCTCTCCTACCTACCTACCTACCTCCTACCTACCTACCTACCTACCTCCTCTCCTCTCTACCTACCCTACCTACCTACCTACCTCCTCTCTCTCCTCTCCTCTACCTACCTACCTACCTCTCTCTCTCCCTTCCTACCTACCTACCTACCTACCTCCTCTCTCTCCTACCTACCTCTCTACCTACCTACCTACCTACTCTCCTCTCTACCTCTCTCCTACCTACCTACCTACCTCCTCTCCTCTCTACCTACCTCCTACCTACTCCTACCTCCTCTCTCTACCTACCTACCTACCTCACCTACCTACCTACCTACTCTACCTACCTACCTACCTCCTCTACCTACCTACCTACCTACCTCCTACCTACCTACCTACCTACCTACCTCTCTCTCCTCCTACCTACTCTACCTACCTACTACCTACCTACCTACCTCCTACCTACCTACCTACCTACCTACCTACTCTCCTCCTACCTACCTACCTACCTACCTCCTCTCCTCCTCTACCTACTCTACCTACCTCTCTCCTCCTCCTACCTACCTACCTCCTACCTACCTACTCTCTCCTACCTCTCCTACCTACCTACCTACCTCTCCTCCTACCTACCTACCTACCTCTACCTACCTACCTCCTCTCTCCTCTACCTACCTACCTACCTACCTACCTACCTCCTCTCCTCTCCTACCTACCTACCTACCTACCTACCTACCTACCTCTCCTACCTACCTCTCCTACCTACCTACCTACCTACCTACCTCTCTCTACCTACCTACCTACTCTACCTCCTACCTCTACCTACCTACTCTACCTACCTACCTACCTCTCTCTCCTACCTACCTACCTACCTCTCTCTCCTACCTACCTACCTACCTACCTCTTCCTCCTACCTACTCTCCTTCCTACCTCTCCTACCTACCTACCTACCTACCTCTCTCCATCCTACCTACCTACCTTCCTCCTCCTCTCCTACCTACCTACCTACCTACCTCTCCTCCTCTACCTACCTACCTACCTACCTACCTACCTCTCCTCTCCTTCTCTACCTACCTACCTACCTACTCTCCTACTCTCTCCCTATCCTACCTACCTCTCTCCTCTCCTACCTACCTACCTACCTCCTCTCTCTACCTACCTACTCTCTCCTCCTACCTACCTACCTACCTCTCTCTCTCCTCCTACCTACCTACCTCTCCTCCTCCTACCTACCTCTCCTCTACCTACCTACCTACCTCTCTCTCTCTCTACCTACCTACTCTCTCTCTCTCTCTCCTACCTACCTACCTACCTCTCTCTCTCTCTCTACCTACCTACCTCTCTCTCCTACTACCTACCTACCTACCTACCTCTCTCTCTCTACCTACCTACCTACCTCTCTCCTCTCTACCTACTCTACCTACCTACCTACCTACCTCTCTCTCTCCTACCTACCTACCTCTCTCTCTCTACCTACCTACCTCTCTCTCTACCTACCTACCTACCTACCTACCTCTCTCTCTCTCTCTACCCTACCTACCTACCTACCTCTCTCTCTCCTATCTACCTACCTATCTACCTACCTACCTACCCTACCTACCTCTCTCTCTCTCTCCTATCTATCTACCTACCTACCTCTCTCTACCTACCTACCTACCTACCTCTCTCTCTCCTACTACCTACCTACCTACCTACCTCTCTCTCTCTACCTACCTACCTACCTACCTCTCTCTCTCTCCTATCTACCTACTCTACTCTACCTACCTACCTACCTACCTACCTCTCTCTCTCTCCTACCTATCTACCTACCTACCTCTCTCTACCCTACCTACCTACCTACCTCTCTCTACCTACCTACCTACCTCTCTCTACCTACCTACCTACCTCTCTCTACCTACCTACCTACCTCTCTCCTCTCTCTCCTATCCTATCTACCTACCTACCTACCTACCTACCTACCTACCTACCTCTCTCTCTCCTATCTACCTACCTACCCACCTACCTCCTCTCTCTCTCTCTCTCTCCTATCTACCTACCTACCTCTCTCTCTCCTATCTATCTACCTACCTACCTACCTACCTACCTCTCTCTCTACCTACCTCTCTCTCTACTACCTACCTACCTACCTACCTCTCTCTCTCCTACCTACCTACCTACCTACTCTCTCTACCTACCTACCTCTCTCTCTCCCTACCTACCTACCTACCTCTCTCTACCTACCTACCTCTCTCTCTCTCCTACCTACCTACCTACCTCTCTCTCTCTACCTACCTACCTCTCTCTCTACCTACCTACCTACCTACCTCCTCTCCTACCTACCTACCTACCTACCTACCTCTCTCTACCTACCTACCTACCTACCTACCTACCTACCTCTCTCTACCTACCTACCTACCTACCTACCTACCTCCTCTCTCTCTCTCTCTACCTACCTCTCTCTCTCTACCTACCTACCTACCTCTCTCTCCTCTCTCTCTACCTACCTCTCTCTCTCTACCTACCTACCTACCTACCTCTCTCTCTCTACCTACCTACCTACCTACCTCTCTCTCTCTACCTACCTACCTACCTACCTCTCTCTCTCTACCTACCTACCTACCTATCTCCTACCTCTCCTCTCTCCCTCCCTACCTACCTACCTACCTCTCTCTCTCCTACCTACCTACCTACCTACCTCTCTCTCCTCTACCTACCTACCTACCTACCTCTCTCTCTCTCTCTCTCTCTCTACCTACCTACCTACCTACCTCTCTCTCTCCTACCTACCTACCTCTCTCTCTCTCCCTACCTACCTACCTCTCTCTCTCTCTCTCTCTACCTACCTACCTCTCTCTCTCTCTACCTACCTCTCTCTCTCTCTACCTACCTACCTACCTCTCTCTCTCTCTCTCTCCCTACCTACCTACCTCTCTCTCTCTCCCTACCTACCTCTCTCTCTCTCTACCTACCTACCTCTCTCTCTCTACCTACCTCTCTCTCTCTCTCTCTACCTACCTACCTACCTCTCTCTCTCTCTCTCCCTATCTACCTACCTACCTACCTACCTACCCACCTCTCTCTCTCTACCTACCTACCTACCTCTCTCTCTCTCTCCCTATCTACCTACCTCTCTCCCTCTCTCCCTATCTACCTACCAACCTACCTACCCACCTCTCTCTCTCTACCTACCTACCTCTCTCTCTCTACCTACCTCTCTCTCTACCTACCTACCTACCTACCCACCTCTCTCTCTCTACCCACCTACCTACCTACCTCTCTCTCTCTCCGTATCTACCTACCTATCTACCTACCTACCTACCCACCTACCTCTCTCTCTCTCTCCCTATCTATCTACCTACCTACCTACCTACCTACCTACCTACCTCTCTCTCTCCCTATCTACCTACCTACCCACCTACCTCTCTCTCTCTACCACCTACCTACCTACCTCTCTCTCTCTCCGTATCTACCTACCTATCTACCTACCTACCTACCCACCTACCTCTCTCTCTCTCTCCTATCTATCTACCTACCTCCTACCCCTACCTACCTACCTACCTACCTACCTCTCTCTCCCTATCTACCTACCTACCCACCTACCTCTCTCTCTCTACCCACCTACCTACCTACCTCTCTCTCTCCGTATCTACCTACCTATCTACCTACCTACCTACCTACCCACCTACCTCTCTCTCTCTCCCTATCTATCTACCTACCTACCCACCTACCTACCTACCTACCTCTCTCTCTCCCTATCTATCTATCTACCTACCTACCTACCTACCTCTCTCTCTCTCTCTACCTACCTACCTACCTCTCTCTCTATCTTCCTACCTACCTACCTCTCTCTCTCCCTACCTACCCACCTACCTACCTACCTCTCTCTCTCCCTACCTACCTACCTACCTCTCTCTACCTACCTACCTACCTCTCTCTCTCCCTACCTACCTACCTACCTACCTCTCTCTCTACCTACCTACCTACCTACCCACCTCTCTCTCTCTCTACCTACCTACCTACCTACCTACCTACCTCTCTCTCTCTCTCTCCCTATCTACCTACCTCTCTCCCTACCTACCTACCTACCTACCTCTCTCTCTCTCTACCTACCTACCCCTCTCTCTCTCTCTCCCTACCTATCTACCTACCTACCTCTCTCCCTACCTACCTACCTACCTCTCTCTCTCCCTACCTACCTACCTCTCTCTCTCTCTCCCTATCTATCTATCTACCTACCTACCTACCTACCTACCTACCCACCTACCTACCTCTCTCTCTCCCTATCTACCTACCTACCCACCTACCCCTCTCTCTCTCTCTCTCCCTATCTACCTACCTACCTCTCTCTCTCCCTATCTATCTACCTACCTACCTACCTCTCTCTCTACCTACCTCTCTCTCTACCTACCCACCTACCTACCTACCTCTCTCTCTCCCTACCTACCTACCTCTCTACCTACCTACCTCTCTCTCTCTCTCCCTATCTATCTACCTACCTCTCTCTCTCTACCTACCTACCTACCTCTCTCTCTACCTACCCACCTACCTACCTACCTCTCTCTCTCCCTACCTACCTACCTCTCTCTCTACCTACCTACCTACCCACCTACCTACCTACCTCTCTCTCTCCCTATCTACCTACCTACCCACCTACCTACCTACCTCTCTCTCTCTACCTACCTACCTACCTCTCTCTCTATCTACCTACCTACCTACCTACCTCTCTCTCTCCCTACCTACCCACCTACCTACCTCTCTCTCTCCCTACCTACCTACCTACCTACCTCTCTCTCTACCTACCTACCTACCTACCTACCTCTCTCTCTCCCTACCTACCCACCTACCTACCTACCTCTCTCTCTCTCTCCCTACCTACCTACCTACTGAGAAGTGTCTCAGGGACACAACAACATGCTGACTGCAGTGGGGTTTGAACCTGCGACCCCCTGACCCCAACACCAAGGCTCTATCTGCGCCACACGCCTCCCGATAATAAGCGAGCTCTGACCCAGTTGCATTTGTATTCAACGTGAAACAAAGCGCTGTTCATGCGGAAGTTAAATCTCATCTGTCCTCCTGCTGGGAAGCAGAGGCAGAGATACCACCGTTTAGCATTAAGTTAACGGCTATACGAGTGTTGACATGAACGCCGTAACGCTGAGGTCAAACCAAACTTTAACCTACCATTGTTTTCACACACACACACAGAGGATACACACACACACACAGAGGATACACACACACACACACACACACACAGAGGATACACACACACACACACAGAGAGGATACACACACACACACACAGAGGATACACACACACAGAGGATACACACACACACACACACAGAGGATATATACACACACACACAGAGGATATACACACACACACACAGAGGATACACACACACAGAGGATACACACACACACACACAGAGGATATATACACACACACACAGAGGATACACACACACACACAGAGGATATACACACACACACACACAGAGGATATACACACACACACACACACAGAGGATATACACACACACACAGAGGATATACACACACACACACAGGGGATATACATGTACACGCACACACACACACACAGGGGATATGCATGCACACACACACAGGGGATATACATGCACACACACACAACACAGGGGATATACATGCACACACACACACACACACACACACAGGGGATATACATGTACACACACACACACACACACACACACACACATACAGAGGATACACACACACACACACACAGGATATACATACACACACACACACACACAGAGGATATACATGCACACAGAAGATATACACACACACACAGGGGATATATATGTACACGCACACACACACACACACAGGGGATATGCATGCACACACACACAGGGGATATACATGCACACACACACACACACACACAGGGGATATACATGCACACACACACACACACACACACACACACACACAGGGATATACATGTACACACACACACACACACACACACACAGCCACAGGTCAAAGCTCACTTTACATATTGTTACTTATCAAACCTGAGACGATGTGTACTTCGCGCCGACTGAAGATTAACTACTTTATTACGTCCGGACGTCTGATCATTGACTGAACGAACTGAATTCATTATTGTAGTTTCCGTTTAACCCTCGCCGTGTTTCAAAGAGGCCCCGTTGTGCTTTCCTTTAGGTTTTGATGCATGTCAATGGGCTGCAAAGGCTCAAATCCCCGAGCTACCTTCCAGTTAATACACTTTAATTAAATGTCAAAAAAGCCTCATATGCATATCCGGTTTGATGAAAGCAATAAGTTGAAGCTAATATTTGTAGCTTAGCTTTAATAGTATTGCTTTCAGCTAACCTGATGTGTGTGCTTCTGCCTGTTCGCCACCAGGGGGCGCTGCGTACCCACTCCGACATTATTCTGCATTGAGGAGACATGTAGGAAGATTAAATTCAACCAATATAATTAATTTTTTAAATCATCTATAAATTAAATTAAATAAATTCATGCCATAAAAAAATGTTTCAATACTTTTAAATATTCCTCTCCGTTTTAAGAGACAAGAGAAATGTACAAGATGACATAAATACGATTTGTATAGCTAGTAAAAGTCAGTCCTTGATTAAAACGAGAGGTGAGGTACGAGCACTTTCAGCTTCAGCCCGTGTTGGAGAAACTCTCCGTTTTAAAAGTCTGATTTCTCAACAATACATTTTATATAAACTTTATTTATTGATGTTTCCTCGTCCGTTTGCAGGAGTGAGTCGAAGATGATGGAGGAGGTGGAGCAGAGAGGAGGAGCACAGGAGGAGGAAGAGGACGCTCGTCCCGCGGTAGGAAATAAGCCCTCTCTCCTTTCCTCCGTACCCACATCTCTAAAAACGGGGAACAACAGAGCTGATCCAGATTTGCGTCCGATATGACGTCACATCTGAAATGTGGACCCACGGGCCAATCAGAAAGCTGCTATCAGAAACAACGCCCGACTGTTTTGGATGTAATATGGTCGGTGTTCACATTAGCATGGCTAACACTCAGAGCTAACCTGTGCTGGAGAGCATGTGTGTGAAGAAGCAGGAAGTAGAAAGGAGCTCACCTCGTGGTGTAACCGGGAGAGAGAAAGCCTTTGAGCTCCAGACTGTTTCAGAGCCTTGATGATCCATGATACGGCGTTTCATCACGGCAGCGTTTAGTTTAGACGGTAGCTGCCGGGTCCCCATAAGCTCCGCCCCCTCCTCTTTGAAGCTTTATCCCCAAATCAGCACTTTGGAAACAGGAAGTGAAATGTTTTTTATATTTTTTGATATTTCTGAGAGCTCTGCTCCTGCCTGAAAATAGCATGAGGTGACCTTCAACTCATCCATATACAGAATAATAATCGAAACATATTTTTATAATAAATTCATTTAAAGTAAATATATTTTTTCTCGGTATTTCAAAAATGTAATTAAATGCTTTCCCTGCTTATATTTTGTATGTTTTATATTAAATTATATATTAATACATTAAATAATAATACATACATTTATTTTTTTGTATATTAATCATGCCTGGTATTTCCAAGATACACACTCGAGGGCAGGGATGGGCAAATGGCCGCATGCGCCCCCCTCCTCTTTTTGCGGCCCTCAGATTAATTCATAAACAACGTAATTAATAAAATTAAAAAATGTTTACTTGTAGTACTGATACCGTCCACTAGACTCCTAGTTACGTCGCGAGCTGCGTACATGATTTCAAATACCGCGAAATACTCTGTGACGCGTTTGTGTGTATCGTGTTTGTTTCCCGGGGCAACCCTCACAAGAAACCCCGGCTGTCGTTACGCCTGCTGTGACGTCGAGTTGCCGCTTGTAGTTATGCCTTTAGCTTTCAAGCTGTGTTTATCTTCTGAATTTGGAGAAACCAGTTTAATATTCTAAAAACCAAGACTTTGTTTATTTGAAATCAGATGATTACTACGCTTTTCATTCATAATGTCAGCGGGAGGGGGAGGGGGGGGGGCTGAGGAACAGCAGAGTGCGGGCTGACGGGCGTCTGTGTGGACCCTCCCCATATTGTACGTCAGCAGAGAGTGGCTACAAGTGTCTGAGGTCCAAGACAACTGACGTCTGGGTTAGAGTTCATGACTTCATGTGTGTGTCAGCCAACGGTTCATCTCATACTCACCGTGCTTTCCAATAGTTTAAAACAGCTTTATTCCACTGGTTAATAACCCGTTCAACACAAACACTTGTAAAAATGAAATAACATTTCCGTGAACTGATATTGGTTCAGTGGCTTAGTGGAGGATGCTCCCTTTGATTGTGAAATGTCAATGAAGATCAGACTTAGTGTATTTGTTAATAATTACATACAACACGTGGAGTGTGTGTGTTCCAAGTGGATCTGCTGCCCCCTGGTGGCCAGTGCATCAACGATGTGGCCCCGCCACCATCCAGGTGGCCCATCCCTGCTCTCGGGTTTCTTCCATGGTCTTTTAAATATTGTTGTTGATGTCAACGTTTGTTTTAACTTTAATAACAATTGACATTTTCCATAAAGCTAAAAAGAACGAACAAAGCATTGCAGCATGCATTCTCAAAAGTAAAAACATTATTTTCTATATGTGTGTGTGTGTGTGTGTGTGTGTGTGTGTGTGGTGTGTGTGTGTGTGTGTGTGTGTGTGTGTGTGTGTGTGTGTGTGTGTGTGTGTGTTGTGTGTGTGTGTGTGTGTGTGTGTGTGTGTGTGTGTGTGTGTGTGTGTGTGTGTGTGTGTGTGTGTGTGTGTGTGTGTTCATTCATAATGTTATCAGAGAGGAAGATAAGCAGCCATTGTTGAAACAGGAAGTGACTCACCTGCGTGCGGAGACGCAATAAAGGGTCGATGTAATGTCAATTAATTAAAGCATTTTATAGCCGAGTCATGACATCATGTTTAGAGAGGGTGTGTGTGTGTGAGATTTTACGTCACTGCTTGCCTTCTTGTCTCTCCGATGTGACAGAACAACTTTGAGGGAAATTCCTCTGACCCGATGGTGTGTGTGTGTGTGTGTGTGTGTGTGTGTGTGTGTGGTGTGTGTGTGTGTGTGTGTGTGTGTGTGTGTGTGTGTGTGTGTGTGTGTGTGTGTGTGTGTGTGTGTGTGTGTGTGTGTGTGTGTGTGTGTGTGTGTGTGTGTGTGTGTGTGTGTGTGTGTGTGTGTGTGTGTGTGTGGCACTGCCCGGCGGCCAATCACAGCGGGGAGCCATCATCTCCGTGGCAACCTCACAACCTTTTGATCTGGCTTCCGATTGGCCGCCTGCTAATCTCCCGGTTCCCACGGCGATCCTCAGGTTGCCACGGCGCTTTGATTTCTGACCTCTCAGTTCCTGTTCTAGGAACTGATGCTGCCTTCAAATGCAGTGGGGAAATTTAAAGAATCCAGGTTTTTGTTTCTGGGCAGTGGCATAACATAAGTGTAGAGTGGGATTTGAACCTGCGAGCTCGCTGTCAAATCTGCTTTCTACGGACTTTAACTTAGCTCCTTGAAGTAAACAAGTTAAGCTCCTTTGTATCGAGAGATCAGCGCTAATTTTGGAGCAAAGGTACACAAGGTTTGGACTGCTAGAAATGATTTTAAAGAGTCCTCTCCTGCTGATGTTCAGGTGTATATCAGTGTGTAGTGTCTCTACTTTAAAGAGTCCTCTCCTGCTGATGTTCAGTGTATATCAGTATGTAGTGTCTCTACTTTAAAGAGTCCTCTCCTGCTGATGTTCAGGTGTATATCAGTATGTAGTGTCTCTACTTTAAAGAGTCCTCTCCTGCTGATGTTCAGGTGTATATCAGTGTGTAGTGTCTCTACTTTAAAGAGTCCTCTCTGCTGATGTTCAGGTGTATATCAGTATGTAGTGTCTCTACTTTAAAGAGTCCTCTCCTGCTGATGTTCAGGTGTATATCAGTATGTAGTGTCTCTACTTTAAAGAGTCCTCTCCTGCTGATGTTCAGGTGTATATCAGTATGTAGCGTCTCTACTTTAAAGAGTCCTCTCCTGCTGATGTTCAGGTGTATATCAGTGTGTAGTGTCTCTACTTTAAAGAGTCCTCTCCTGCTGATGTTCAGGTGTATATCAGTGTGTAGTGTCTCTACTTTAAAGAGTCCCCTCCTGCTGATGTTCAGGTGTATATCAGTGTGTAGTGTCTCTACTTTAAAGAGTCCTCTCCTGCTGATGTTCAGGTGTATATCAGTATGTAGTGTCTCTACTTTAAAGAGTCCTCTCCTGCTGATGTTCAGGTGTATATCAGTATGTAGTGTCTCTACTTTAAAGAGTCCTCTCCTGCTGATATTCAGGTGTATATCAGTATGTAGTGTCTCTACTTTAAAGAGTCCTCTCCTGCTGATGTTCAGGTGTATATCAGTATGTAGTGTCTCTACTTTAAAGAGTCCTCTCCTGCTGATGTTCAGGTGTATATCAGTACGTAGTGTCTCTACTTTAAAGAGTCCTCTCTGCTGATGTTCAGGTGTATATCAGTATGTAGTGTCTCTACTTTAAAGAGTCCTCTCCTGCTGATGTTCAGGTGTATATCAGTACGTAGTGTCTCTACTTTAAAGAGTCCTCTCTGCTGATGTTCAGGTGTATATCAGTATATAGTGTCTCTACTTTAAAGAGTCCTCTCCTGCTGATGTTCAGGTGTATATCAGTATGTAGTGTCTCTACTTTAAAGAGTCCTCTCCTGCTGATGTTCAGGTGTATATCAGTATATAGTGTCTCTACTTTAAAGAGTCCTCTCCTGCTGATGTTCAGGTGTATATCAGTACGTAGTGTCTCTACTTTAAAGAGTCCTCTCTGCTGATGTTCAGGTGTATATCAGTATGTAGTGTCTCTACTTTAAAGAGTCCTCTCCTGCTGATGTTCAGGTGTATATCAGTGTGTAGTCTCTCTACTTTAAAGAGTCCTCTCCTGCTGATGTTCAGGTGTATATCAGTATATAGTGTCTCTACTTTAAAGAGTCCTCTCCTGCTGATGTTCAGGTGTATATCAGTACGTAGTGTCTCTACTTTAAAGAGTCCTCTCTGCTGATGTTCAGGTGTATATCAGTATGTAGTGTCTCTACTTTAAAGAGTCCTCTCCTGCTGATGTTCAGGTGTATATCAGTGTGTAGTGTCTCTACTTTAAAGAGTCCTCTCCTGCTGATGATCAGGTGTATATCACTATGTAGTGTCTCTACTTTAAAGAGTCCTCTCCTGCTGATATTCAGGTGTATATCAGTACGTAGTGTCTCTACTTTAAAGAGTCCTCTCTGCTGATGTTCAGGTGTATATCAGTATGTAGTGTCTCTACTTTAAAGAGTCCTCTCCTGCTGATGTTCAGGTGTATATCAGTGTGTAGTGTCTCTACTTTAAAGAGTCCTCTCCTGCTGATGATCAGGTGTATATCACTATGTAGTGTCTCTACTTTAAAGAGTCCTCTCCTGCTGATATTCAGGTGTATATCAGTGTGTAGTGTCTCTACTTTAAAGAGTCCTCTCCTGCTGATATTCAGGTGTATATCAGTGTGTAGTGTCTCTACTTTAAAGAGTCCTCTCCTGCTGATGATCAGGTGTATATCACTATGTAGTGTCTCTACTTTAAAGAGTCCTCTCCTGCTGATATTCAGGTGTATATCAGTATGTAGTGTCTCTACTTTAAAGAGTCCTCTCCTGCTGATGTTCAGGTGTATATCAGTATGTAGCGTCTCTACTTTAAAGAGTCCTCTCCTGCTGATGTTCAGGTGTATATCAGTATGTAGTGTCTCTACTTTAAAGAGTCCTCTCCTGCTGATGTTCAGGTGTATATCAGTATGTAGCGTCTCTACTTTAAAGAGTCCTCTCCTGCTGATGTTCAGGTGTATATCAGTAGGTAGTGTCTCTACTTTAAAGAGTCCTCTCCTGGGTATATCGGTATCTAGTGTCTGATTTCCTTTTTAATTTCCTACAGGACGCTAACAGTAACTGCAACCACGCAGACAACGACGTCACTTCCTGTCCAGCTGAGGCCCCGCAAGTGTTCAGCTTTGAAGGTAAACTAAATCAATTGTTTACTTTATTTACGTTGTTTTGTTGTGATGTGAAGCCATGTTAACTCTCGACCCCGACCCCTTCAGGGACCCCTCAGAAAAACGAGCCCGTGGTTATTCAAGGAAACAACAATAACCCGGCCACTGAGAAGCTGGAAAGAGTCCGCAAGTGGAGCATCACCAGATACAAGGTGAGACATATTTTATAACACTATAATCATACATTTAATTTAGATTTAAAATCCTCTATGTGCAGTACCACTATCTGCCTGAATGGTGACTAATGGGAAGGTGGGGGCGCTGTTTTACCAAAACACATTTATATGCCTGTTTTCCTAACTGTACATGTGCAGAAAATGATTTATTTTTATTTTTAATATATCTGGTGATGATCCTAGCCATGATGTATTTTCCAGGTTTGCACTATTAATTGATAAAAAAAAACTAACTACCTGCAGTACCACTCTCTGCCTGAATGACCACAGATGGAAGGTGGGGGCGCTGTTTCACCAAAACACATTTATATGGCTGTTTCCTAACTGTAGATATGCAGAAAATGTGTTTTTTAATTTATTTTAATTTTAATATATTGGGAGTTGACCCCTAGCCATGAAGTTTGCACCACTATTTATAGATAAATATTCAAATATTCCCCCTGCAGTGCACGAGGCAGGCTCTTTCGGAGAAACTGGGTCGTGGTTCTCGGACCGTAGATCTGGATCTGGAGCCTCGGCTGGAGCTTCTGAAGGACGACCGGCAGCGCTACGGTCACATGACCAAGCTCGCCCAGACACTGGCCAATCAGCTCACTCAGTTCTCCGTTACCCAGAAGACACTGGGGGACGCCTTCGCCGATCTCAGCGTCAAAACACCAACCCTGCACGTGAGTCTGGCTTTTCATGAAACAATAAAATTGGACTTGTTTTAAAATATTTTTTTAGATTTTACAGTCAGAAACATGTTAAGACGTCTCTTCAGGTGGAGTTCGGTCTGAACGCCGACGCTCAGAGGTTTCTGTCGAAGAGCAACGAGACGCTGACGACGGCCATGAACGTTTTCACCTCCGACATGAACACGCTGGTGAACAAAACCATCGAGGACACCATGATCAACGCCAAGCAGTACGAGGCCGGCAGGTGGGGATACACACACTTCCTGTTTCCTGTCCACCATTTTAAAATCCAATCGAGGAGATGCTAATATCTGCACCCATAACAGACGAGCCGGCAATTCTGCAAACAAGGAAAGTTACGGTTTGTAGTCGGCAAAGAAAGGCATTATGGGAAATGTAGTGTCTGCAAGGGAAGACTCCGACGACTACTTCTCTCTCCGAACGCCCTTCGAGTTTTTGTCGCGCAGATATATCGTTAAACTTCCCTCTGTTCCC
>CM070489.1:2049230-2059230 GCA_036324585.1 Champsocephalus esox
AAAGTAGAAGTACTCAGATCTTGTACTTGAGTAAAAGTAGAAGTACTCAGGTCTTGTATTTCAGTAAAAGTAGAAGTACTCAGATCTTGTACTTGAGTAAAAGTAGAAGTACTCAGGTCTTGTACTTGAGTAAAAGTAGAAGTACTCAGATCTTGTACTTGAGTAAAAGTAGAAGTACTCAGGTCTTGAGTAAAAGTAGAAGTACTCAGATCTTGAGTAAAAGTAGAAGTACTCAGGTCTTGTTCTTGAGTAAAAGTAGAAGTACTCAGATCTTGTTCTTGAGTAAAAGTAGAAGTACTCAGATCTTGTACTTGAGTAAAAGTAGAAGTACTCAGGTCTTGTATTTCAGTAAAAGTAGAAGTACTCAGATCTTGTACTTGAGTAAAAGTAGAAGTACTCAGGTCTTGTACTTGAGTAAAAGTAGAAGTACTCAGATCTTGTACTTGAGTAAAAGTAGAAGTACTCAGGTCTTGAGTAAAAGTAGAAGTACTCAGATCTTGAGTAAAAGTAGAAGTACTCAGATCTTGTACTTGAGTAAAAGTAGAAGTACTCAGATCTTATAAAAGTAGAAATACTCAGGTCTTGTAAAAGTAAAAGTAGAAATACTCAGATCTTGAGTAAAAGTAGAAGTACTCAGGTCTTGTACTTGAGCAAAAGTAGAAGTATCAGAGTGTAGGAATACTCTGTCACAGTAAAAGTATTCAAAAATGTTCCTCAAGTGAAAGTAGTTGTCCATTTCAGAATAATATATCTGATGTGTTTTATAAAGACTGTGTGTGTGTGTGTGTGTGTGTGTGTGTGTGTGTGTGTGTGTGTGTGTGTGTGTGTGTGTGTGTGTGTGTGTGTGTGTGTGTGTGTGAGAGGTCACTTTTTTGCTAAGGGTGGGACTGGTAGAGTTTATCTTGGCCACACACACAATGTCAAAGTGTGTGTGCGTGTGCGTGTGTGTGTTTCTCTCCCTCATAGCAGGTGGGCGTGTTCGTTAGAAAGTGCCTTCCCTTCCACCTGTGTGATCGCGCATGCGCAGACCTCTCGCTCTCGCAGGAATGCTCTCTCTCACACACGCACACAGACACACGCACACGCACTCTTGCAGCCGGTGTCAGTGCGTGTGTGTCGGTCGCTGCCTGTGGATGCCAGCCGGGATTAGTGAGCCTTGTTTTCGGTCCATTTCGAGGTTTTTAATCCGGGGTTTGGAGCACGGAAGCCCGCACCGGTGGAGCCGTTAGCCCCGGTGAGTTCAGACTTAACTGCCCTTTATTTGTGTGTGTTTGACCCGTGTCGGTGTGAAAGAGACATCCAGCAGTGCCGCGGGAATGAACTCTGCGTGCGAACGGGCTGCGTGTCTGAGCCCCCGCCAGACTGCACTCACATTTCACCTTTTGTTTCGGTAAAAAAGCTGATATTGAGCATCTGTAATATTCCTACAGTGGTTTCTATTAAAGGGTTTAATCTCTGGAGTAACTCGGCAGCGCGATAATGACATTACATTTCAATTTAAGGTCTTAAATCTCCCTATGTTGTGTGTTTAGAGGGTCATTAAATGCATTTATTGATGTTTATAGAATATCCTTGAAGTCAAATCGACATTGAGGTTTGTTTACGTAATGTTTAATATATTAATATTATATTTATACTATCTCTGCAGTGTGTATGTCTCGTAATACTCCTATAGTGATATCGCTTAAAGAGACAAACAGGGTGTCTTTGCTGCTCAGAATAACCTTAATTTGAAATGTTTTTATCCTCTAAAACATGACTTCATGGCGCTTACTTATAATACCTTTTAAATGACTGCATGTGGTGCTTTACGTGCAGGGTCATTGCTTTACTGTTCACAGAAGTATAAATATTACATTACTGACTCTGTAGTATTTCCGTAATATCTCTTGAAGTACACGCAGTATTTGTGAGAGCCTCTATAACTCTCTTACTAAGTCTCTATAGCTTCACTATGAACACACTTTTTTGAAATGTCTTATAAATTAGAATTTAAAATATGATGACACGTGCATATCCTTAAATTAGGCAGAGGAACAAGAAAATAGTTGGATTTATTTTCTGCATGTGCTCAGTACTCCTTCAGTACTCTATTCAGATCTATCGCCATGTCCATGCCTCTGAGGGAGAAAGGGGTCTTCTGGTTTCAGTCCTCGAGGTGTTGACATCACGAACTGCCAACATCCTCCAAAGATCCTCCCCAGAGAGATGTGCGGAAGCCTTTCAAAAGTCTACCTGGAAGCAACCGAAATAATAGTATTTTTATGTCAATCGTGAGATATTATGAGTCATATTTCATACATCAAGTCATCCTGTTGTGTGTGTGTGCTGTGTGTGTCTGTGTGTGCGCCCGCCCGCCCGCCCTGCTGGTTCTCCCCCCAGGGCTTTCGGCAGATTGTACCCAGGCTCGGTGCTCCGTCAGCGGGGTGAATGCTCCGTCTGACCCCGTGACCCCCCCCCCGGAGCTCCGGATGACATTTTTGAATTCGGGACGTTTTTTTTTCGTCTTTCGTTTCGTGTAGCCATGGTAACCGCCAACATGTAAAACCAGAGATTTAAAGGGCATTTTCCTTTCCTAACAAAAAGCAGTTCTGGGGGGCAAATCAATGCGCGGGGTCCTCGCTTAACCTCTGGTCACCAACACACGCACGCACACGCACACGTTTCCTGTTGTTTGTCCAGTAAATAAAGTGTATTTGTGTTTCCACGGAGATTCTGTTTGAGGTCCGTCTGTGATTCTGGGGACAGTTTGAAATATTTTTTTCGGGACAGGATTTGTGAGATTCCTTTTGTTTTATTGCATATTTACTTTTTATTTATCAGATATTTTTTGCTCGATGGTTCATGGTTTCTTTGACACTTTATGGGGTACATTTTGGATGTATTCTTGGTCTCTCTGGTGATTTCTTAGATATGTATTGCTTTGATGTGGGTAGATTTAGTAAATAATTTATTTAATATCAATTGGTTATTTATAGATTATTAGATGGTTGTATTTAATGCTTATTTCTGGGCAGTGAATAGGACGGTTTGTTTCATATGTATGGTTATTTCTGGGTGTAATGTTGGACATGTGTTGGATATGTGTTGGATATGTATTGGATATGTGTTGGATATGTATTGGATATGTGTTGGATATGTATTGGATATGTGTTGGATATGTATTGGATATGTATTGGATATGTGTTGGATATGTATTGGATATGTGTTGGATATGTATTGGATATGTGTTGGATATGTATTGGATATGTATTGGATATGTGTTGGATATGTATTGGATATGTGTTGGATATGTGTTGGATATGTATTGGATATGTATTGGATATGTGTTGGATATGTGTTGGTCATTCCTGATTAATTTCTTAAATGGTTTCTCGGACATATATTAGACGTTTCCGGGTCGAGTAATTTGGTATTTGGTGATTTTTCTGGTAGGTCAATGGATTGTTTCTTCTCATTGTTAGCGTAAGTACAGCTGAATATTAAGTACCAGTCATTATCCCGAAGACCCACAAGTGTACATTTCTGGATGCATCGTCTACCGAGGGTATTTATATTCAGTCTGCTTGCTGTAACCCTCAAAAGAGTGGGAGCTAATCTGCAAACTGCAAGAGACAGAAATATAAAAATAAGATATTTAAAACGGCAATGACTCAGAGTCTGGAGCTTTTCACAGAGAAAATATCGTCACGGCGACGTCTCGGGTGTTAATCACACTTTCGTGCACTGACGATGTGTGAAATATGTTAGAATAATAATTAGTCTTGGTTTTATTATTCACGGTTTCACTTTCATCTCGATTCCCAGTTTAGGATAAGAACAGCATGCTTAAGAGTCACACAGAACAATTGTAAACGCAATGTCAATAATAACAAATTTAAAGGAAAAAGAGATTTAAAAAATACAGATTTCAGTATTCTGAGGCTCTGAGCCATTTCTTTTCCTCGCGGACGGCAAAAAAAACTCCGTCATTATACAATTTTAAAATAAAAGGGTTCGGGGGAAGATATTGAGTAAGAACATGTTTTTATGAACCGCACAGCTTCTGGTCTTCCACGACCCGACCGGACAAAAAGACGGGGTGCAGGCACGAAACACACTACCAATAGAAATACATTGCTTTAAAATCGTTCTGCTTGACGTGAAAAAAATGCAAAAATCGTGTTGGTGAACACGAATCAATAGATTAAATTAATTTCGTGACTATAACACGAAATGCCGTGAGACTGGGTTGGCTGGACCTCTGTGGAAATACTGCAGATCGCTGTAGTTCATTTATGTTGAATACGGTATTATTTGTTGTCAAAAGGAAGCACCTCTATACCAGAGATTTAGCCAAATGTGCAATTCTCAATCAATTCAATTCCTCAGTGAAAATACAAGACCAATGTACTTGAACTCCTTTATTTGCATAGCCTACTAATTTATGTTGGGAACATAAGGCCTGATTCTCTCTCAAATAGTTCATATAGTGTGAAAAAAATATGTTTTACGAGATAACATTTGAACACATCCTGGTAAAGATATGAATTACCTTTCATCTAAAACTCATTTGTACTGAATGAAACATCATATAGCTGCTAACAGCTAACTTACTAGCTATTTGCTAACTGTTAACAGCCGCTAAAGTTAGCAGCTATCTGCCAACAGCTAACATTAACAGCTAGTAGATAAAGTTAGCAGCTATCTGCCAACGGCTAACATTAACAGCTAGTCGATAAAGTTAGCAGCTATCTGCCAACGGCTAACATTAACAGCTAGTAGATAAAGTTAGCAGCTCTCTGCCAACAGCTAACATTAACAGCTAGTCGATAAAGTTAGCAGCTATCTGCCAACAGCTAACATTAACAGCTAGTAGATAAAGTCAGCAGCTATCTGCCAACAGCTAACATTAACAGCTAGTAGTTAAAGTTAGCAGCTATCTGCCAACAGCTAACATTAACAGCTAGTAGATAAAGTTAGCAGCTATCTGCCAACAGCTAACATTAACAGCTAGTAGATAAAGTTAGCATCTATCTGCCAACAGCTAACATTAACAGCTAGTAGTTAAAGTTAGCAGCTATCTGCCAACAGCTAACATTAACAGCTAGTAGATAAAGTTAGCAGCTCTCTGCCAACAGCTAACATTAACAGCTAGTCGATAAAGTTAGCAGCTATCTGCCAACAGCTAACATTAACAGCTAGTAGATAAAGTCAGCAGCTATCTGCCAACAGCTAACATTAACAGCTAGTAGTTAAAGTTAGCAGCTATCTGCCAACAGCTAACATTAACAGCTAGTAGATAAAGTTAGCAGCTATCTGCCAACAGCTAACATTAACAGCTAGTAGATAAAGTTAGCATCTATCTGCCAACAGCTAACATTAACAGCTAGTAGTTAAAGTTAGCAGCTATCTGCCAACAGCTAACATTAACAGCTAGTAGATAAAGTTAGCAGCTATCTGCCAACAGCTAACATTAACAGCTAGTAGATAAAGTCAGCAGCTATCTGCCAACAGCTAACATTAACAGCTAGTAGTTAAAGTTAGCAGCTATCTGCCAACAGCTAACATTAACAGCTAGTAGATAAAGTTAGCAGCTATCTGCCAACAGCTAACATTAACAGCTAGTAGATAAAGTTAGCATCTATCTGCCAACAGCTAACATTAACAGCTAGTAGTTAAAGTTAGCAGCTATCTGCCAACAGCTAACATTAACAGCTAGTAGATAAAGTTAGCAGCTCTCTGCCAACAGCTAACATTAACAGCTAGTCGATAAAGTTAGCAGCTATCTGCCAACAGCTAACATTAACAGCTAGTAGATAAAGTCAGCAGCTATCTGCCAACAGCTAACATTAACAGCTAGTAGTTAAAGTTAGCAGCTATCTGCCAACAGCTAACATTAACAGCTAGTAGATAAAGTTAGCAGCTATCTGCCAACAGCTAACATTAACAGCTAGTAGATAAAGTTAGCATCTATCTGCCAACAGCTAACATTAACAGCTAGTAGTTAAAGTTAGCAGCTATCTGCCAACAGCTAACATTAACAGCTAGTAGATAAAGTTAGCAGCTCTCTGCCAACAGCTAACATTAACAGCTAGTCGATAAAGTTAGCAGCTATCTGCCAACAGCTAACATTAACAGCTAGTAGATAAAGTTAGCAGCTCTCTGCCAACAGCTAACATTAACAGCTAGTCGATAAAGTTAGCAGCTATCTGCCAACAGCTAACATTAACAGCTAGTAGATAAAGTTAGCAGCTATCTGCCAACAGCTAACATTAACAGCTAGTAGATAACGTTAGCAGCTATCTGCCAACAGCTAACATTAACAGCTAGTCGATAAAGTTAGCAGCTATCTGCCAACAGCTAACATTAACAGCTAGTAGATAAAGTTAGCAGCTATCTGCCAACAGCTAACATTAACAGCTAGTAGATAACGTTAGCAGCTATCTGACAACAGCTAACATTAACAGCTAGTAGATAACGTTAGCAGCTATCTGACAACAGCTAACATTAACAGCTAGTAGATAACGTTAGCAGCTCTCTGCCAACAGCTAACATTAACGAAATATACCTGGGCGGCCCGCCCACGTATAGTCTGCGAAAAGGGGGAGCAGAACAATTGCGGGCAAGAAAAAAAGCAGGCCCTTCGTGCTGATGCTGCCGCTGGTGTCAAAATAACCGACATGTTTCGTACAGGTCCATCTTCTTCTAACCCGTGGCCGATATTGGTGCTGAGGAAGACGATGAGAGGGAGAGAGATCAGCGCGAGTGGGGAGAGCGAGGAGAACTCGCCGTACGCAGAAGACGATTAGGAAAATATTATTATTAAGGTTATGATACTCTGTAGTTCTGGAACGCATTAATATCCTTTGATGAAGCGCTAACAAGAGAAACATTCGTTAGCCTACGAGCTAGCAAGCTGGCTTTTTTAGGTTTTCCCTGGCAAGTTAAAATATAGCTTAACGGGACTCTGATGCGTCGTCTCATCGAAAGTTAACCAACATTCATGAACCATTACCGTCAGCTGGCAGCTTGTTTAGTTTAGTTTATTTGGTTATAAGGGCAACAGTGGTCTTTTGGACCTGAACACGTCTTTTATAGTCAGCTTGTTGTGGTAGTTTTGATGCAATATATAGAATGAATAATATAGAAATAGATAAAAACTGGAGGCACACGTGTAGTTTTGACCATGAGCTGTGTGGTATTGTGTTAATGCCTATGTGTATGGACCGCTATCCATTCACTCTGTATCATTGTGTCGAGCCAGGTAGCATCCCCAGAGCAGGAGGACATGGATTACTTTGCCCCCCCCGAGCCATCTCTGTCACAGATGTTTTTAGAACAGCAACATACCAGAACTCCAGTTGTGCAGACGGTACTCACCGGTGAAGATGGCACCAGCAGAAAGTGGCGTCATATTGCCAGGGACGTCATATGTTGTGTTGTGGTGTATGTCTGGCATTTGGGAAGAGGACTGACACGGCTATAACTGGAATGTCAGACTGGAGGCACGCACACCAGCGTACAGAGGAGCACGAAAAGACTTACAATAAGTGCGTTCCACCAGGAAGACACAACCTTGAAGAAAACAGAATCATAAAGTACATCAGGCTTCAGAGCCAAACATCTCAAGTGCTACTCAACTGGCTTTAGAGGAGCCAGTCCTTTGTTAGTATATAAGTGCTTTGTTAGTATATAAGTGCTTTGTTAGTAGTTCTATCCTCGAGGTGGAGTCGAGAGAGATGAGTGTTCAGTCTGGAAGGTGTGTGAGCTTTCTGCTGTCCTGATGTCAATGGGAGCTCATTCCACCATCTTGGAGCCAGGACAGCAAACCCACGTGTTTCTGCTGATGGGAACTTGGGATGGCCTGCCTGCCTGTCAGTCTTCCATCTGTGCACAAACTGATCTCGTGCCCTCATTGGTCATGTGCGCGTTCGTTCGTGTGTGTTGGAGGAGGGGCTCTGTGAGGAAGTCTGAAGTAGGTGCATCATGGCATGTGGCTCATTAAAAGATAAGTACAGCTATTATCTCTCTCTTGTAGAACTGGTCGGCCCACCTGCAGCCGGTAAAACAGGGTTACCAACGCTCACGCATCTGGCATGTGACACACGCTTTCACTCTCAATCACACGCTCTCACGCTGCCTAAACTATTCTCACTATTTTTTGGTTGGTTATTTACAAAGTTGAGTTGACAGCTTGAGCAGCTTGATCCGCTCCCTCCCCGCCTCCACCACCATCAGACCCCCCTATTAGTGCTCGGTCGCTGTTCGCTTTGTGAGAGGGTATGAAGGTCTAATTTCTAATGATGGATAGTTACACATACTTGTTGTATGTATTAGTTCAGTTTGCCCCTGGTACGTAAAAAGGATAATAATAGCGTTTTTTTTAATTATACTGAGTTATTCTTCTTGTCAGGAACCGCTACTATTCGTTTGTTTTATGGATTTGGGCCGGTCTAAATGCCAGGGCTGATTTGCTGTCCCAGTCCAGCCCTGCCAACAGCTAACATTAACAGATAACGTTAGCAGCTATCTGCTAACAGCTAACATTAACAGCTAGTAGATAAAGTTAGCAGCTATCTGCCAACAGCTAACATTAACAGCTAGTAGGTAAAGTTAGCAGCTATCTGCTAACAGCTAACATTAACAGCTAGTAGTTAAAGTCAGCAGCTATCTGCCAACAGCTAACATTAACAGCTAGTCGATAAAGTTAGCAGCTATCTGCCAACAGCTAACATTAACAGCTAGTAGATAAAGTTAGCAGCTATCTGCCAACAGCTAACATTAACAGCTAGTAGGTAAAGTTAGCAGCTATCTGCTAACAGCTAACATTAACAGCTAGTAGTTAAAGTCAGCAGCTATCTGCCAACAGCTAACATTAACAGCTAGTCGATAAAGTTAGCAGCTATCTGCCAACAGCTAACATTAACAGCTAGTAGATAACGTTAGCAGCTATCTGCCAACAGCTAACATTAACAGCTAGTAGATAAAGTTAGCAGCTATCTGCCAACAGCTAACATTAACAGCTAGTAGTTAAAGTCAGCAGCTATCTGCCAACAGCTAACATTAACAGCTAGTAGTTAAAGTCAGCAGCTATCTGCCAACAGCTAACATTAACAGCTAGTAGTTAAAGTCAGCAGCTATCTGCCAACAGCTAACATTAACAGCTAGTAGATAAAGTTAGCAGCTATCTGCCAACAGCTAACATTAACAGCTAGTAGATAAAGTTAGCAGCTCTCTGCCAACAGCTAACATTAACAGCTAGTAGATAAAGTTAGCAGCTATCTGCCAACAGCTAACATTAACAGATAACGTTAGCAGCTATCTGCCAACAGCTAACATTAACAGCTAGTAGTTAAAGTCAGCAGCTATCTGCCAACAGCTAACATTAACAGCTAGTAGATAAAGTTAGCAGCTATCTGCCAACAGCTAACATTAACAGCTAGTAGTTAAAGTCAGCAGCTATCTGCCAACAGCTAACATTAACAGCTAGTAGTTAAAGTCAGCAGCTATCTGCCAACAGCTAACATTAACAGCTAGTCAATAAAGTTAGCAGCTATCTGCCAACAGCTAACATCAACAGCTAGTAGATAAAGTTAGCAGCTCTCTGCCAACAGCTAACATCAACAGCTAGTCGATAAAGTTAGCAGCTATCTGCCAACAGCTAACATGAACAGCTAGTAGATAAAGTTATCAGCTATCTGCCAACAGCTAACATTAACAGCTAGTAGATAAAGTTAGCAGCTCTCTGCCAACAGCTAACATCAACAGCTAGTCGATAAAGTTAGCAGCTATCTGCCAACAGCTAACATTAACAGCTAGTAGATAAAGTTAGCAGCTCTCTGCCAACAGCTAACATTAACAGCTAGTAGATAAAGTTAGCAGCCATCTGCCAACAGCTAACATTAACAGCTAGTAGATAAAGTTAGCAGCTCTCTGCCAACAGCTAACATTAACAGCTAGTAGATAAAGTTAGCAGCTATCTGCCAACAGCTAACATTAACAGCTAGTAGATAAAGTT
>CM070489.1:2066730-2071730 GCA_036324585.1 Champsocephalus esox
CATCAATATATGAACTAACTCACTACTTTGTATTTTATATTATATTATATTATATATATTATATTATATTATCCTCTTCTCTTTATATACTTTGTCCCATGCGCTCATTTCAACATACCGTCTCAAACCGCTGCAGACATCATTCTCCATTTCACAGTGTTTGGTTGAGCAGCATGAGGCGTCACTAAGTGTCCTCTGGGTGTGTGTCCTATCAACATGTCCTCACTGCTTTGCACACACACACACACACACACACACAGGCATGAGGGACGAGAGGCAGACACACGAAGTACATAACCCTGGACCTTACATCATCGCACATCCCAGATCAGGTTTCTCTATATTTCACAATATAAAAGGAAACGTTTTAAAATCAAAGTATGGGAAATGTGCTGTTCCATAAAGTGACGGCCATCTCCACAGATCACGGTTCCATCGTTGAGTCGACTAGAACAGATTCACATTGATCAATGCTCCAATCGCACATCGGTTTCTCACACAGCATCTCTGTGAGGTGTATCCTCTCTCTGTCCCACACGGCGTGTTGGAGCCCCTGAGCCCAGTGGCCGTCTACGAGACACAGCCACACACACAGACTCATAGCCTCGCCACGTCCTGCCGTCCAGGCTGACCAATCCGCGGGCGTAATGTAACGGCTCCGCGGATTGGACCAATCGGTGCATTTGGGTACGGGCACGTCACAGAACCAGGAAGAAAACAATGGAAAAAGGAAATGTCCAGCGAGGCGCTCGGGGCAGCAGACGGGTCTCTCTGAGTTAGAGCTTTCCTCGCTACAGGGCGCACTCTGAGGGTTGAGACTGCAGACCGGTGACACGCAGAACAGCCTTCGTAGCAACAAGGGGACGGGTGAGAACCGGAAAAGCGTGACATGGGACCTTTAAAGGAACAAAATATATTAAAATATTTAAGTGGAACAACTAAAATGTTCCCCGATAATAAAAAAATATTTAAGGCGAAATTGTTTTTGGAAGTATTTGTAAATATTAGGAAAAAAAACATCAAAATATATATTTTCAAATATATTTCTGGAATTTCTTATTTTATTTCTTGTTATTATTATAAAATAATATTTATTACAAATAAATATTTTTAAATAATTGTGATTGTGATTTTTTTCGTATTCTCGTATATAAATATTAAGACTTATCTAAACTAATATTTTCAGTTGACCGTGTTATGAAACGCATTTAAGACATTTTGAACTGATTTAATTCACCAACATATCGGTTTATTCACCGTCTCAGGGACTTGTTGTAAACATCTCATTATTATTCGTGTGAAGGACCAATCAGGCGATAGTGGAGGACATTCACCATGGCAACAGTGAGCGTTTAGGGGCGGGGCCTCTGAGGGAGCTGATGAAGCTGCTGCCTGAGAAAGAGGAAGTGGAGAAGCTCCGGGGTTACCATGGAGACGTATCCAAGCTCTCGTTGGCCGATTCCTTCGTGCACCTGCTGATACAGCTGCCCAGGTGAGGGGGCAGAATCATTTTATTTATTTTTGGCATATTTATAATTTAAAAACTTTTTACAATATGTTTTTCTCATTATTATTATTATTATTATTTTATTTAGAGATGTTAACATTTGTTTTTGTTTACTTATTGGAGCTCAAACAAGGTGCTGTTACAACACGTAGTGTACTTCTGTCATATTGACCTCTGAAATGTCCCAATCGACCAATCAGCATTGAGTATTCGACTAAGCCATGGAATAATAATATATATTTTCTGTGAAACGAAGAGCCGTCCCTTTTCTCAAAGCCGCAGATCCAAATTCAGAATAGAGACTCTTCCGGAACAAATGGAGCTCGTGTTGGCGGCAGATGGCTGAGACACTGAAGCACGGTTTTTAATTTGCAGGATCATTAGAGACAAGTGGAAGAGCCATTTGAAGACAACAGGAATAATCAGCATCTGCTTTTGTTTACCCTCGTGTCTTCCTCTGGAGTTTAATATCACGAACATTACACATACAGTACAGACGATACGGGGATAACGAAGTACAGAAAAATGATAGAATATGACGTCGTGGGCTTCTACCATTTTTATATTTGTTTATCTCCTCTGTGTAGTTACGCGCTGCGTATCGAGTCTCTTCTGCTGAAGGAAGAGTTTCCTGCCGCCTGCGACGCCATGACGAGAGACTTGAAGACGCTGCGCTCGGCAACCAGAGGTACAAACAACACATCGGAACAGATGTAGCTTCTCGTTAAGGTGGAGGCAGTGGAGTACAAATACTTTGTTGCTGTACTTAAGTACATGTTTCTGGTATCAGTACTTTACTCCACTACTTTTTACTTTTACTTCTCACATGTTGAACACTAATACCTGTACTTTCTACTTCTTACATGTTGAACTCAAATACCTGTACTTTCTACTTCTTACATGTTGAACTCAAATACCTGTACTTTCTACTTCTCACATGTTGAACTCAAATACCTGTACTTTCTACTTCTCTCATGTTGAACTCAAATACCTGTACTTTCTACTTCTTACATGTTGAACTCAAATACCTGTACTTTCTACTTCTTACATATTGAACACAGATACCTGTACTTTCTACTTCTCACATGTTGAACTCAAATACCTGTACTTTCTACTTCTCACATGTTGAACCCAAATACCTGTACTTTCTACTTCTTACATGTTGAACACAAATACCTGTACTTTCTACTTCTTACATGTTGAACTCAAATACCTGTACTTTCTACTTCTCTCATGTTGAACTCAAATACCTGTACTTTCTACTTCTCACATGTTGAACTCAAATACCTGTACTTTCTACTTCTCACATGTTGAACTCAAATACCTGTACTTTCTACTTCTTACATGTTGAACACAAATACCTGTACTTTCTACTTCTTACATGTTGAACTCAAATACCTGTACTTTCTACTTCTTACATGTTGAACTCAAATACCTGAACTTTCTACTTCTCTCATGTTGAACACAAATACCTGTACTTTCTACTTCTTACATGTTGAACTCAAATACCTGTACTTTCTACTTCTCACATGTTGAACTCAAATACCTGTACTTTCTACTTCTCTCATGTTGAACACAAATACCTGTACTTTCTACTTCTTACATGTTGAACTCAAATACCTGTACTTTCTACTTCTCACATGTTGAACACAAATACCTGTACTTTCTACTTCTCTCATGTTGAACACAAATACCTGTACTTTCTACTTCTTACATGTTGAACTCAAATACCTGTACTTTCTACTTCTCTCATGTTGAACCCAAATACCTGTACTTTCTACTTCTCTCATGTTGAACTCAAATACCTGTACTTCTACTTCTTACATGTTGAACTCAAATACCTGTACTTTCTACTTCTCACATGTTGAACACAAATACCTGTACTTTCTACTTCTTACATGTTGAACTCAAATACCTGTACTTTCTACTTCTCACATGTTGAACTCAAATACCTGTACTTTCTACTTCTCTCATGTTGAACTCAAATACCTGTACTTTCTACTTCTCTCATGTTGAACTCAAATACCTGTACTTTCTACTTCTCTCGTGTTGAACTCAAATACCTGTACTTTCTACTTCTCTCGTGTTGAACTCAAATACCTGTACTTTCTACTTCTTACATGTTGAACTCAAATACCTGTACTTTCTACTTCTCTCATGTTGAACTCAAATACCTGTACTTTCTACTTCTTACATGTTGAACTCAAATACCTGTACTTTCTACTTCTTACATGTTGAACTCAAATACCTGTACTTTCTACTTCTCTCATGTTGAACTCAAATACCTGTACTTTCTACTTCTTACATGTTGAACTCAAATACCTGTACTTTCTACTTCTTACATGTTGAACTCACATACCTGTACTTTCTACTTCTCACATGTTGAACTCAAATACCTGTACTTTCTACTTCTTACATGTTGAACTCAAATACCTGTACTTTCTACTTCTTACATGTTGAACTCAAATACCTGTACTTTCTACTTCTCACATGTTGAACTCAAATACCTGTACTTTCTACTTCTTACATGTTGAACTCAAATACCTGTACTTTCTACTTCTCACATGTTGAACTCAAATACCTGTACTTTCTACTTCTCACATGTTGAACTCAAATACCTGTACTTTCTACTTCTTACATGTTGAACTCAAATACCTGTTCTTTCTACTTCTCACATGTTGAACTCAAATACCTGTACTTTCTACTTCTCACATGTTGAACTCAAATACCTGTACTTTCTACTTCTCACATGTTGAACTCAAATACCTGTACTTTCTACTTCTCACATGTTGAACTCAAATACCTGTACTTTCTACTTCTTACATGTTGAACCCAAATACCTGTACTTTCTACTTCTTACATGTTGAACTCAAATACCTGTACTTTCTACTTCTTACATGTTGAACTCAAATACCTGTACTTTCTACTTCTCACATGTTGAACTCAAATACCTGTACTGTCTACTTTTCACATGTTGAACTCAAATACCTGTACTTTCTACTTCTCTCATGTTGAACTCAAATACCTGTACTTTCTACTTCTCTCATGTTGAACTCAAATACCTGTACTTTCTACTTCTCACATGTTGAACTCAAATACCTGTACTTTCTACTTCTCTCATGTTGAACTCAAATACCTGTACTTTCTACTTCTCACATGTTGAACTCAAATACCTGTACTTTCTACTTCTTACATGTTGAACCCAAATACCTGTACTTTCTACTTCTTACATGTTGAACTCAAATACCTGTACTTTCTACTTCTTACATGTTGAACTCAAATACCTGTACTTTCTACTTCTCACATGTTGAACTCAAATACCTGTACTTTCTACTTTTCACATGTTGAACTCAAATACCTGTACTTTCTACTTCTCTCATGTTGAACTCAAATACCTGTACTTTCTACTTCTCTCATGTTGAACTCAAATACCTGTACTTTCTACTTCTCACATGTTGAACTCAAATACCTGTACTTTCTACTTCTCTCATGT
>CM070489.1:2076730-2079230 GCA_036324585.1 Champsocephalus esox
AGCTTACGGCGCTCCAGAAACTCTCCGTCCAGTTCGCCTTTTCTCACTGCGGACCGTGAGCTTAGCACGTTACTCGGGATGACCAATGAACGCAAAGAGGCAGCTTTTCCATCAGTTTTCCCCGAAATTAGAAGTCCAGGATTCTCCCTTAAGACATCCAACTTCCCCCAAAACCAGCAGCCTCAAGCGGGGAAACCGCGAACCGCCTCCTCGTCTCCGAAAAGTGCACAAAACGCCAACTATACAACCGCCAATTACCTCAGCTTTGATGCTACCCAGACTCGAGTAAACAAAGTCGAATCTACCTCCGATCCGAACCAGCAATCCGACCACAACGGCAAACATCGACAAGTCCTCGGGGCGCATTCAGCGTTTCGTGGTGGTTTTGAAGAGGAACTTGCAAAGAACGAACTGGATTTTCCTGATCAGAGTAACGAGAAGTTTGAACGCTCTTTGGCAAACATGTCTGTTGTTTTAGAGAAATGCAAATTGGTGCCTGAACTGAGAGTGTTCGACACGGGGACCCAGATCAACACGAGTGGCGTCCAGGATGATGTGATCGCAGACCAGAAGAACTCCCAGAAACTGGAAAATTCTTCGTTACAAAGAGAGGAAGAGGAGGGTCGAGAGGATACGGTGGTGGTTTGGTGCGTGACGGGTGTTTGTGAGGCGGCCGATGAACCGACCAACGCTGAAAACGCACGAACGGATCACTCTAGAAGCGACAAACAACCTTCTTCTTACCCAGCCAATCGAACGCCTTCTGAAGCTCAGTCGGCCAACGAGAAGCCAGTGCCTAAACCCATCAGCAGCCAACCGGTGCCTGCCTCACATCCGGACTCTTCCCCTAGGTGGCGCCCGACAGATAGCGCCAACAATAAAGTGCCTGCTATCGAAGAAGTAGCCAACGAGAAGAGAAAGGTGGAGTCAAAGGCAAATTCAGGAAAGGCAGAATCGGGGAATTATTCATCCAATAAGAACCTCCCTACCTCTAAAACTCGACCAATTGGGATCAAACAAACCACATACTCCAGCAAATCTAATCCGGTTCGAACCCTCACGAACTCCGAGAACATCGGCATGAGACGAGTTGTGCCGATCTCAAGGACCAAACGTCAAGAGAAACCGTCCAGTTCGACCAATCTCAAAAGCTCTTCTTTCCAGAAACCATCGACCGCGCCTTCATCCCGTCGAACGAGCGTTGACCAGAAAGACCAGAAGGTTTCCAGAGACCCCCAGAACCAGAACTTGCCAAGAAAGCAACCGTCCATCCGAAAACCATTGGCTAAACCCAAAGCTCCTCTAGAAGAAAAGATGTGTCGCTCAACTCTTCGAGCGCTCTCTCAAGCAAGTGGTAGCATCAGCGCTCCGGTTACTCCTTTGCACAAACCCGCTACGTCTTCTTCGACTTCTTCTTCGACGCCGTTTGCAGGATTTGCTCGAAACACCGCCTCCTCTTCCTTCAGACAAACACCGTCCCCGTCGCCTTTCTCTAGAACTGGATCTTTAAGAGTTTCCGCCACTTCTGGATCCTCAGATTCCCTCAAACAGCCCTCCTCTTCGTCCCCTTTAAAGAGGTTTCAGAGCATCAGGACGCCAATTCGCGACTCGATATCGCCCCCTAAAGGCCATCGGAGGAACGACAGCGGCACTTTCTCCGAGAAGTCAACGTACTCGAGAGACTCGGGGAAATCAAGCAAACCGACCTGGAGATAACATATGCTAATAATAGGAGTCAGAAGCGGCTACGTTCACGTGCACAATAATATTTCAAAATTCAAAAAACGACAATATTCTTATTTGGATACGTGAAGGTGAATAGGGTAAAAAAAAATATTTTAGATATCAGCATGAAACTTCCCAGGTTGGTTACTTACATTAAGGATATCACTTTTTGTATTACAAGTTTTTTTTAATTTGATATTTGAATATGCAAATGAGGCATTCACATCGGATAAATTGGGGTTCAAAATTCTCGTTTCATTTTGTCGACATATTAGAGTGAATGGATTCAACTCTTTGTATCACTAAACAATTTGAAAGCCCTGCAGTGAAAGTGCATTTCCTGCAGGTGGTGAAGTGTGTGCGAATGGTGTGTAGACGACGACGGCCTCTTTAAAACAAAAATCTGAAAACGGAGAGGAGTGGATTTTTGCCGAGCGGAGAACTCCTCTTCTGGAGAAAGGACACTGGCGGGAAAGACATTCGAGCAAAGTCGAACGTTTGAGAGAGAAAAAGTATTGTTTTCACATTTGTATTCATTTCATAGAAAAAGATGAAATATTCGGTCCTAATAATTCTGCGGGAAGTCGAGTCGAACATTTCAGATAAAGACATTCAATATAATTCACGAAGAAAAGGTCTGGAGTATGTTGTGCATGTAAGCAAAGCCACTTCTTCTGTCCTTGGTTACATTTCAATATGAAGCACACACACCAGTCATGCTGCTTGGATTATCCTTTTACAGTTATTAAAAACCAACCAGCCACGTGACATCACC
>CM070489.1:2081730-2136730 GCA_036324585.1 Champsocephalus esox
CTTATATATTGTACTTGAGTACAAGTAGAAGTACTCAGATCTTGAGTAAAAGTAGAAGTACTCAGATCTTGAGTAAAAGTAGAAGTACTCAGATCTTGTACTAGAATAAAAGTAGAAGTACTCAGATCTTGAGTAAAAGTAGAAGTACTCAGATCTTGTACTTGAGTAAAAGTAGAAGTACTCAGATCTTGAGTACAAGTAGAAGTACTCAGATCTTGTATTTCAGTAAAAGTAGAAGTACTCAGATCTTGAGTAAAAGTAGAAGTACTCAGATCTTGAGTAAAAGTAGAAGTACTCAGATCTTGAGTAAAAGTAGAAGTACTCAGATCTTGTACTAGAATAAAAGTAGAAGTACTCAGATCTTGAGTAAAAGTAGAAGTACTCAGATCTTGTACTTGAGTAAAAGTAGAAGTACTCAGATCTTGAGTAAAAGTAGAAGTACTCAGATCTTGTATTTCAGTAAAAGTAGAAGTACTCAGATCTTGAGTAAAAGTAGAAGTACTCAGATCTTGTACTTGAGTAAAAGTAGAAGTACTCAGATCTTGAGTAAAAGTAGAAGTACTCAGATCTTGAGTAAAAGTAGAAGTACTCAGATCTTGTACTTGAGTACAAGAAGAAGTACTCAGATCTTGAGTAAAAGTAGAAGTACTCAGATCTTGAGTACAAGTAGAAGTACTCAGATCTTGAGTAAAAGTAGAAGTACTCAGATCTTGAGTAAAAGTAGAAGTACTCAGATCTTGTACTAGAATAAAAGTAGAAGTACTCAGATCTTGAGTAAAAGTAGAAGTACTCAGATCTTGTACTTGTGTAAAAGTAGAAGTACTCAGATCTTGAGTAAAAGTAGAAGTACTCAGATCTTGAGTAAAAGTAGAAGTACTCAGATCTTGAGTAAAAGAAGAAGTACTCAGTTATTGTACTTGAGTAAAAGTAGAAGTACTCAGATCTTGAGTAAAAGTAGAAGTACTCAGATCTTGAGTAAAAGTAGAAGCACTCAGATCTTGTACTTGAGTAAAAGTATAAGTACTCAGATCTTGAGTAAAAGTAGAAGTACTCAGATCTTGAGTAAAAGTAGAAGTACTCAGATCTTGAGTAAAAGTAGAAGTACTCAGATCTTGAGTAAAGTAGAAGTACTCAGATCTTGTACTTGAGTAAAAGTAGAAGTACTCAGATCTTGAGTAAAAGTAGAAGTACTCAGATCTTGAGTAAAAGTAGAAGTACTCAGATCTTGAGTAAAGTAGAAGTACTCAGATCTTGTACTTGAGTAAAAGTAGAAGTACTCAGATCTTGAGTAAAAGTAGAAGTACTCAGATGGTGTACTTGAGTAAAAGTAGAAGTACTCAGATCTTGAGTAAAAGTAGAAGTACTCGGATCTTGAGTAAAAGTAGAAGTACTCAGATCTTGAGTAAAAGTAGAAGTACTCAGATCTTGAGTAAAGTAGAAGTACTCAGATCTTGTACTTGAGTAAAAGTAGAAGTACTCAGATCTTGAGTAAAAGTAGAAGTACTCAGATCTTGTATTTCAGTAAAAGTAGAAGTACTCAGATCTTGAGTAAAAGTAGAAGTACTCAGATCTTGTACTTGAGTAAAAGTAGAAGTACTCAGATCTTGAGTAAAAGTAGAAGTACTCAGATCTTGTATCTCAGTAAAAGTAGAAGTACTCAGATCTTGAGTAAAAGTAGAAGTACTCAGATCTTGTACTTGAGTAAAAGTAGAAGTACTCAGATCTTGAGTAAAAGTAGAAGTACTCAGATCTTGAGTAAAAGTAGAAGCACTCAGATCTTGTACTTGAGTAAAAGTATAAGTACTCAGATCTTGAGTAAAAGTAGAAGTACTCAGATCTTGAGTAAAAGTAGAAGTACTCAGATCTTGTACTTGAGTAAAAGTAGAAGTACTCAGATCTTGAGTAAAAGTAGAAGTACTCAGATCTTGTATTTCAGTAAAAGTAGAAGTACTCAGATCTTGTATTTCAGTAAAAGTAGAAGTACTCAGATCTTGTACTTGAGTAAAAGTATAAGTTCTCAGATCTTGAGTAAAAGTAGAAGTACTCAGATCTTGTACTTGAGTAAAAGTATAAGTTCTCAGATCTTGAGTAAAAGTAGAAGTACTCAGATCTTGTACTTGAGTAAAAGTATAAGTTCTCAGATCTTGAGTAAAAGTAGAAGTACTCAGATCTTGTACTTGAGTAAAAGTATAAGTTCTCAGATCTTGAGTAAAAGTAGAAGTACTCAGATCTTGAGTAAAAGTAGAAGTACTCAGATCTTGAGTAAAGTAGAAGTACTCAGATCTTAAGTAAAAGTAGAAGTACTCAGATGGTGTACTTGAGTAAAAGTAGAAGTACTCAGATCTTGAGTAAAAGTAGAAGTACTCAGATCTTGAGTAAAAGTAGAAGCACTCAGATCTTGTACTTGAGTACAAGTATAAGTACTCAGATCTTGAGTAAAAGTAGAAGTACTCAGATCTTGAGTAAAAGTAGAAGTACTCAGATCTTGTACTTGAGTAAAAGTAGAAGTACTCAGATCTTGAGTAAAAGTATAAGTACTCAGATCTTGTATTTCAGTAAAAGTATAAGTACTCAGATCTTGAGTAAAAGTAGAAGTACTCAGATCTTGAGTAAAAGTAGAAGTACTCAGATCTTGAGTAAAGTAGAAGTACTCAGATCTTGAGTAAAAGTATAAGTACTCAGATGGTGTACTTGAGTAAAAGTAGAAGCACTCAGATCTTGTACTTGAGTAAAAGTATAAGTACTCAGATCTTGAGTAAAAGTAGAAGTACTCAGATCTTGTATTTCAGTAAAAGTAGAAGTACTCAGATCTTGTACTTGAGTAAAAGTATAAGTTCTCAGATCTTGAGTAAAAGTAGAAGTACTCAGATCTTGAGTAAAAGTAGAAGTACTCAGATCTTGAGTAAAGTAGAAGTACTCAGATCTTGAGTAAAAGTAGAAGTACTCAGATGGTGTACTTGAGTAAAAGTAGAAGCACTCAGATCTTGTACTTGAGTAAAAGTATAAGTACTCAGATCTTGAGTAAAAGTAGAAGTACTCAGATCTTGAGTAAAAGTAGAAGTACTCAGATCTTGAGTAAAAGTAGAAGTACTCAGATCTTGAGTAAAAGTAGAAGTACTTAGATCTTGAGTAAAAGTAGAAGTACTCAGATCTTGTACTTGAGTAAAAGTAGAAGTACTCAGATCTTGAGTAAAAGTAGAAGTACTCAGATCTTGTATTTCAGTAAAAGTATAAGTACTCAGATCTTGAGTAAAAGTAGAAGTACTCAGATCTTGTATTTCAGTAAAAGTAGAAGTACTCAGATCTTGTATTTCAGTAAAAGTAGAAGTACTCAGATCTTGTATTTCAGTAAAAGTAGAAGTACTCAGATCTTGTACTTGAGTAAAAGTAGAAGTACTCAGATCTTGAGTAAAAGTAGAAGCACTCAGATCTTGTACTTAGTAAAAGTAGAAGTACTCAGATCTTGTACTTAGTAGAAGTAGAAGTACTCAGATCTTGTTCTTGAGTAAAAGTAGAAGTACTCAGATCTTGTACTTGAGTAAAAGTAGAAGTACTCAGATCTTGAGTAAAAGTAGAAGTACTCAGATCTTGAGTAAAAGTAGAAGCACTCAGATCTTGTACTTGAGTAAAAGTATAAGTACTCAGATCTTGTTCTTGAGTAAAAGTATAAGTACTCAGATCTTGAGTAAAAGTAGAAGTACTCAGATCTTGAGTAAAAGTAGAAGTACTCAGATCTTGAGTAAAAGTAGAAGTACTCAGATCTTGTACTTGAGTAAAAGTAGAAGTACTCAGATCTTGAGTAAAAGTAGAAGTACTCAGATCTTGTATTTCAGTAAAAGTATAAGTACTCAGATCTTGAGTAAAAGTAGAAGTACACAGATCTTGAGTAAAAGTAGAAGCACTCAGATCTTGTATTTCAGTAAAAGTATAAGTACTCAGATCTTGAGTAAAAGTAGAAGTACTCAGATCTTGTATTTCAGTAAAAGTAGAAGTACTCAGATCTTGTATTTCAGTAAAAGTAGAAGTACTCAGATCTTGTATTTCAGTAAAAGTAGAAGTACTCAGATCTTGTACTTGAGTAAAAGTAGAAGTACTCAGATCTTGTACTTGAGTAAAAGTAGAAGTACTCAGAGTGTAGGAATACTCTGTTACAGTGAAAGTATTCATGTTTTGATATCCTTCTGGTTTTAGGGATGCTTCTCTGATCTGCTGTGACGAACAAATGGACAACGAGCATCAAGAGAGGAGAGAGGAGGAGGAGGAGGAGGAGGAGGAGGAGGAGGAGGAGGAGGAGGAGGAGGAGGAGGAAGAGGAGGAGATGATGAAGGCAGGCGCTAAAAACAAAGTAATAAATGGACACACTCCCATCTTCGCCTCCTCCTCCCTCACCTCCTTCCCTTTCCTCTCCTCCTCCTCTCTGTCCCGAGGAGGAGAGGAAGACGAAGAGGAGGTGACGGTCGCCATCGTCACCATCGACGACGAGTCCTGTCCGTCAGAGCCGTTTGGACCCGCCCTCCTGGAGACGGCCAATCAGATCGCACGGATTGAGGGAGATAAGAAGAAGGAGGAAGAGGAGGAAGAGGAAGAGGAAGAGGGGGAAATGACTTCGCCACCTCTTCACCTGGTAAGACCTTTTCTCAGTCACTAAGTGCACTGACTCGAGTTACCAAGGCAACACAGATCCTTCCCCAACACATTCTGCTTATACTGGACTTAAGTACAATTTTGAGGTACTTGTACTTTACTTGAGTATTCCATGTTATGCGACTGTGTACTTCTTCCCCACTACAGTTCAGAGGTGAATGGTGTACTTTTACTCCACTACGTGTATTTAATAACATACTTTTGTACAACTACTGATGGTCTTCTCTGATTGGTCAACCGCTCGGAGAAGTACAATGTGCTAGCCAATAGGAGCGCGAGTGTTCAATAGTGATGTCACTATGTTCAGGGAGGGAGGCAGAGGGAGAGTGGGTATTTGTATTTCACTAATTATATTTGTATATGATTGTATATCATTATTATATATATTATTAAATACTATTATGTTATTGAATGTTTAAATATTGAACTCGAGTAGAAGACTCCTCACAGCCAGCAGGGGGCGACGTTGCACACATTATCTCCTTACTGTGAAAGACACACACACACACACACACACACACACACACACACAAAAAAGGTTTTATTTATTTGTATTTTATACATTAAATAACATTTAACCTCTTTATATTTATTTAATTGTTATATTTTTATCGATTTGCGATTAATATTCTTCTAAAAAGATAAAGTACTCTTTGAAGTAAAGTTGTGTACTTATACTAGATGTATCACTCCTAAAATATGATAAGTACTTAAATATTCGTTCATAATAACAAGGTAGTATTCATTAGACACACACACACACACACACACACACACACACACACACACACACACACACACACACACACACACACACAGACAGACACACACATAGACACACACACAGACACACACATAGACAGACACACACATAGACACACACACAGACAGACACACACACACAGACACACACACAGACACACACAGACAGACACACATACACACAGAGACACACACATAGACAGACACACACAGACACACACATGACAGACAGACACACACACACACACACACATTGCACACACACGACACAGAGACACGCACACAGACACACACATAGACAGACACACACACACACAGATACACACACACACTCACACACACAGACACACACATAGACAGACACACACACACACACACAGACTCACACTCACACACACAGATCACACACACACAGACAGAGACAGACTCTCTCACACACACACACAGACTCACACACAGACACACACACACACACACAGACTCTCATACACACACACACACACGCACACACACACACAGCGACACACACAGACTCACACACACAGTGTGTGTGTGTTGTATGTGGTGAAAGTTGTGTTAAGTGACTAAAGTAGGCAGCTCTGACTCTATATAACGTCCTCTGGCTCCAGAGCCTCTCTCTGGACTCGTGTGTGTGTGTGTGTGTGTGTGTGTGTGTGTGTGTGTGTGTGTGTGTGTGTGTGTGTGTGTGTGTGTGTGTGTGTGTGTGTGTGTGTGTGTGTGTGTGTGTGTGTGTGTGTGTGTGTGTGTGTGTGTGTGTGTGTGTGTGTGTGTGTGTGTGTGTGTGTGTGTGTGTGTGTGTGTGTGTGTGTGTGTGTGTGTGTGTGTGTGTGTGTGTGTGACTAAAGTAGGCAGCTCTGACTCTATATAACGTCCTCTGGCTCCAGAGCCTCTCTCTCTCTCATGGACTCATGTGTGTGTGTGTGTGTGTGTAACGTCTCTCTCGTGGACGTACGGTCGCGCTGTGCATTGATATCAGTCTAATGTCTGATGCTCATTCCTCACATACTGGAGTATATATACTGCCCTGCTGTGTGTGCTGTGGTGAGGTGTGTGTGTGCAGGAATGTGCACCGTGAGCATTCCTCAGATTCCCCCATCGGGATCATGGGATATGAAGTCTCCTCCCATGGGAAATGCTAGCTTAAAACACACACACTTACTTATATATATATATATATATATATATGATGTATACACACACACACACACACACACACACACACACACGCCGTGAGTCATACTTGTACAGAACCAGTACGACACATGATGGGAAACATGACTGTGGAGTTCTCTCTGCGACCACTAGAGGCAGCGCAGTTATTAAGTGTGTGTGTGTGTGTGTGTGTGTGTGTGTGAGAGAAAGTGTGTGTGTGAGAGAGAGAAAGTGTGTGTGTGTGAGGAAATGTGTGTGTGTGTGTGTGAGAGAGAGAGAGAGAAAGTGTGTGTGTGTGTGTGTGTGTGTGTGTGTGTGTGTGTGTGTGTGTGTGTGTGTGTGTGTGTGTGTGTGTGTGTGTGTGTGTGTGTGTGTGTGTGTGTGTGTGTGTGTGTGTGTGTGGTGTGTGTGTGTGTGTGTGTGTGTGTGTGTGTGTGTGTGTGTGTGTGTGTGTGTGTGTGTGTGTGTGTGTGTGTGTGCACACAAAGTCACATTCCGGCTCCGGGCAGCGCTCCAGGTCCACCACACCGATCCTGCTGAGTCAGCGCACAACAAACTCACTCACACACACACACACACTTTCTCTCTCACACACACACACACACTCTCACATTCCTGAGCTGCGGCAGATTCTTGTGCTCGTCAGCAAGGGTTGCGACCTGAGGCTCGTCCCGTCTTTGTTTTCAAATGCTCTAAAACCAACCTGTCCGTGGGGCTGATCACATGGTGTGTGATACTGCCATTTGATTGGCTGTTCGCTTCGTGCAAATGTGGTCAGATTTACATTAAAACATCGGATTATCAGTTCCACTCAGTTTGTAGTAGTGGTGGTAGCATTGGTAGAGGTAGCATTGGTAGAGGTAGCATTGGTAGAGGCAGCATTGGTAGAGGTAGCAGTGGTAGAGGTAGCATTGGTAGAGGTAGCATTGGTAGAGGTAGCATTGGTAGAGGTAGCATTGGTAGAGGTAGCATTGGTAGAGGCAGCATTGGTAGTGGTAGAGGTAGCAGTGGTAGAGGTAGCATTGGTAGAGGCAGCATTGGTAGAGGCAGCATTGGTAGAGGTAGCATTGGTAGAGGTAGCATTGGTAGAGGTAGCATTGGTAGAGGTAGCATTGGTAGAGGTAGCATTGGTAGAGGTAGCATTGGTAGAGGCAGCATTGGTAGAGGTAGCATTGGTAGAGGTAGCATTGGTAGAGGTAGCATTGGTAGAGGTAGCATTGGTAGAGGCAGCATTGGTAGAGGTAGCATTGGTAGAGGTAGCATTGGTAGAGGTAGCATTGGTAGAGGCAGCATTGGTAGAGGTAGCATTGGTAGAGGTAGCATTGGTAGAGGCAGCATTGGTAGAGGTAGCATTGGTAGAGGTAGCATTGGTAGAGGTAGCATTGGTAGAGGTAGCATTGGTAGAGGTAGCAGTGGTAGAGGTAGCATTGGTAGAGGTAGCATTGGTAGAGGTAGCATTGGTAGAGGCAGCATTGGTAGAGGTAGCATTGGTAGAGGTAGCATTGGTAGAGGTAGCATTGGTAGAGGCAGCATTGGTAGAGGTAGCATTGGTAGAGGCAGCAGTGGTAGAGGTAGCATTGGTAGAGGCAGCATTGGTAGAGGTAGCATTGGTAGAGGCAGCAGTGGTAGAGGTAGCATTGGTAGAGGTAGCATTGGTAGAGGTAGCATTGGTAGTAGTAGTAGTAGTAGTAGTAGAGGTGGTAGTATTATTATTAGTGGTAGTAGTTGAGGTAGTATTAGTAATAGTAGTATCAATAGTAGTAGTATTATAGGTAGTAGTCGTATTAGAGTTGGTGTGTGTCACCTGTTCCTCAGTGTTGTGTGTGTGTGTGTGTGTGTGTGTGTGTGTGTGTGTGTGTGTGTGTGTGTGTGTGTGTGTGTACCATGCAAAGCAACTCTTGAGGAAGGACATAAAACACTCAGAGGTCCCCCCCCCCTCTCTTCTGTCTTTCTCTTCAGTCTTCACTCTTCACTGTTTCTCTATAAGATACGTAACGGTGCGACTTTACTCTGTGTGACTTTCACGTAACTGTTTCTTTAAAACTTCATATTTGTTCTACTTTCATTCTTGATTAAACAATACAAATTTCTAAAAACTTAAAACATGTATTTTAACCTTCTACTTTATTCTTTTCTTTAATTTTTCCGCATCACTTCCTCTCCTCTAACCCGGCTGACTCTGATTCGTCTCCGGAGAGAGATCTGGTTAAATATACATGAGCTCTAAGTCTCTTACATCCCCACAACACACCCTGCATTCATTATTGATACACACACACACACACACACACACACACACACACACACACCACACACCACACACACTCTCTCTCTCTCTGCACCTGTTGTCTGCTGCAGTGCTTCTTATTTTCGGATAAAGAATTCTTAATTGTTTTTACCTCACGCTGGATTTGAGCGAGTCTCATGTCTGTTATTAAACTCCAGGAACTACACCGATGTACTTTCCAAACCGTATATAACTTCACTTTCTGAAGCCCTTTCATCCCGTCGGCACTTTGAGCGGTTTCACGGGGCTTTGAGGCTGAAACCTCTGGAGCTTTCTGATGCAGTAAAATTCAGATTGTGTTTGAGCTATAGGAGGAACATCGTCGGCTGGAGATCAATCCTCCTCACATTCCTCTGATCCCCTCTCTCTCTATTGATTCCTCACACACTAGAGGCTAATCCTGCATGCTACCCACACACACACACACACACACACCCACACACACACACACTGTCCACATCTGCCGGAGTCTTTGAAGTGGTTTCCTCTGTTTCCAGTCTGACAGTAGTTAGCTCAAAGCATAACACACACACACACACACACACACAGAGTCCTCGAGTGTGGGAACGAGTCAGCTGTTTTAATGCGTAACACACACATGCGCGTTTCAGATTTTACAAGGCGGTCAGAGGGAGGGCTGCATACCACAGAAGAAGTTTTAAAACAAAGGAGAACATGAAGAAATACGAATTTTTAAACATGTGTATACACCTCTTTTAAAACGTTATTATTACATTCATATTTAAGTGACTAAAATACTTTAAGTACAATTATGAAACCAATGTTGTACATTTTTATATACCGTACTTTTCGGACTATACAGCGCACCTGCATATGAGCCGCAGCCGCTAAACTGTCCGTCTGTCTCGCTCTCGTTCCGTCTCTCGGTTCCACTTTCACTTTGGCACGCGACCTGTCTCGCTCTTTTCCCGCCGCTTAAAGGCGGCGGGCGCGGACCGGTCCTAGAGCCCGTAGTGTTAAGGGTGGTTAATTTTACCTGTAACATCCATAGATTTAGGAGACTCCCTAGTGGCCGTTAGCTGTACAAACAAAATGGGGGGAAAACTCGCGGTTTATAGTTCGAAAAGTACGGTATTTAGTTACTTGCATATTTATATTTGTTTACTGTCCAATGGAGGCGTTCAAAAGGCATCACCTCCGACTTTATGACATTTTATAACCTTAAATTAACTGTTTCCTCCCGTTAAAGCAACAGGACTTTATCTAGTCCATTGCGAATGTCTATTTATAATCTGTGTCCTCACCACAACGTGCCTGAACTGGAGAGTGAGGATAACGCACGAGTCGAGGCTCAAGGAAACTGGGGGTTGGAAGCAGATAAAGAGAGATTTATGACAAAGGAAGGAATTAGTAACAGACCTAAAGGAAAGGAGGATGAAGAAGTCATGAAAGGAAATAAGGAGTCCAGGGCATTATGGGATGGATACTGATGTGATGAGAGATTTACAGATTAACAGCTCTGAGGTCAGAGGTCATGAGGCTGACTGACAGGAGAGAAAGAGGCGGGATAATGATGGCTGGGTTCACCTGCTGGAAATAAATGTTATTTCATTATTTTAAAGAGTCCTCTCCTGCTGATGTCCAGGTGTATATCAGTCTGTAGTGTCTCTACTTTAAAGAGTCCTCTCCTGCTGATGTTCAGGTGTATATCAGTATGTAGCGTCTCTACTTTAAAGAGTCCTCTCCTGCTGATGTTCAGGTGTATATCAGTATGTAGTGTCTCTACTTTAAAGAGTCCTCTCCTGCTGATGTTCAGGTGTATATCAGTATGTAGTGTCTCTACTTTAAAGAGTCCTCTCCTGCTGATGTTCAGGTGTATATCAGTATGTAGTGTCTCTACTTTAAAGAGTCCTCTCCTGCTGATGTTCAGGTGTATATCAGTATGTAGTGTCTCTACTTTAAAGAGTCCTCTCCTGCTGATGTTCAGGTGTATATCAGTATGTAGTGTCTCTACTTTAAAGAGTCCTCTCCTGCTGATGTTCAGGTGTATATCAGTATGTAGTGTCTCTACTTTAAAGAGTCCTCTCCTGCTGATGTTCAGGTGTATATCAGTGTGTAGTGTCTCTACTTTAAAGAGTCCTCTCCTGTTGATGTTCAGGTGTATATCAGTGTGTAGTGTCTCTACTTTAAAGAGTCCTCTCCTGCTGATGTTCAGGTGTATATCAGTATGTAGTGTCTCTACTTTAAAGAGTCCTCTCCTGCTGATGTTCAGGTGTATATCAGTATGTAGTGTCTCTACTTTAAAGAGTCCTCTCCTGCTGATGTTCAGGTGTATATCAGTGTGTAGTGTCTCTACTTTAAAGAGTCCTCTCCTGCTGATGTTCAGGTGTATATCAGTGTGTAGTGTCTCTACTTTAAAGAGTCCTCTCCTGTTGATGTTCAGGTGTATATCAGTATGTAGCGTCTCTACTTTAAAGAGGGGAACAGAGTCTGGACAGCAGCTGTCTTCAGGTTAAATCAGCCGTGAAGAAAAGGAGGAGGAGAAAACAACAAGAGGAGGAACAGGTTAAGGGGGGGGTGGGTGTGGGTGTGGGTGTGTGTGTGTGTGTGTGTGTGTGTGTGTGTGTGTGTGGGTGTGTGTGTGTGTGTGTGTGTGACGACCTCCAGGTCAATCGGCTGTGAGAAAGCGGCGACCTGCTCTCACCTCCTGCTGGGAAACGTTTCAATGAAGCTAAACGCCGTCTGGAATCTCAGGTCCTCCACTTCGTTCACACTGAAATATCTCAACCATTATGCGAAAGATGTGAGATTAGCTCCAGACCTTCATGAACCCCCCAGGATGCATTCTCATTCCTTTGTCGATCCTTTAACCTTCCTTCAGAGACATTATCAGGAGAACGTGTTCGACTAACTCTGATTTATTTCCACATACATTTAGAGCTAATTCAGGTGTTATTGGCGTCTAGCACTAGTTAGCTTGTATTGGCGTCTAGCGCTAATTAGCTTGTATTAGCGTCTAGCGCTAGTTGGCTTGTATTAGCGTCTAGCGCTAGTTGGCTTGTATTAGCGTCTAGCGCTAGTTGGCTTGTATTAGCGTCTAGCGCTAGTTAGCTTGTATTAGCGTCTAGCGCTAGTTAGCTTGTATTAGCATGCTAACATAAGCTAAGCTAAATGGTGAACGTGCTTGAGATTAATCGTTTAAACGTGTTCGATATCTCAAACAAATACCTCGACTCTGATTCGGGACCACGTCTGTTTTAAATAAAAAATAAACGACATCATTAAAGATTTGTTTTACTATTGTTCGCGTGACGGAGACTACGTGATGTGTATAGCTAAATCTGGCATACGTGTTCTCTGTGTGAGAGTAATTGATATATTTGCACGGCCCTTGTTTATTTAAAACATAATAACAATGTTTAGAAATGAATGTTGAAATACAGTTTAAAGAATTTGATATTTAACCATTTTTTATATGTTCAGTATTGGCTGCTTTTTGGCGGGTAATGGCGCTCTAGATATCGGAAAGTTAGTCAATTTTTCAGAAAGACTCGTTAACGTCCCTCTCCGTTGGATTGGATTATTGATTATTGATCTCCGTGTGTCTGAGCCTCAGCTGGGAACATAAGAACTTGTATTTATCCCCGTGGGGAATCGGGCGTTTTTAGCAGCGACGGTCGGAGAGAAAAACTATATATACACACACACACACACACACACACCCACATCTGTGTGTGCTCGTATGTATGCACCACAACACCAGGTCAAATTCCTCGTACGTGTTCTTCTACCTGGAGATAAACCTGTTTCTGATTCTGGTATATAAATAATAGTATATCTTAAAGGATTTTAAACTTTGCAGCAGTCTAACAGGGACTCGGACCCTCCTCCACAGTGCCTTGCTCGTGGGTTCATTTTTTTTTAAATGGTTGTATTTGTATTGTATGTTATCTTAATTGTTTACCTTGAACCAAGTGTTCGAACATTAAATCCATTTGAGTTAGCTGAGAATTTGAAAGAGAATCTGCTGCTCTCTCTCACACACACACACACACACACACACCGGCTCCTCCCCCCCTCACTAGGCATGTCTCTGCGTGTTCCCGTCGCTCCTGAAGCCGCAGCAGCTCGGACTCTCTGCTCTGATCGACCCCTCTCACATCATGGATTGTTGATGTCACGCAGGTTTTAATTCTCCTCCCGCCTGGTTCCCGTGGATTTAATCTCTCTCCATCTATATACCTATTTATTTGTAGTATACGTTTGACCGGGTGTTTTCCCTCGGAGGTTGCAGATCACCATGGGTTTCTACGGCACCCTGAAGCTCATCTTCTACAAAGTGAGTATATCGGTGTTTTTACCGGAGGGCTTCCTGCGGGAAATGAAGGTTGTCAGGTGGCTCGTGCAGCACCGGGATGACGAGGCGTTTCTGCGTGTGCCGGTGTGTGTACGTGTGTGTGTGTGTGGACCACTGCGGAACCGGCAGAAACACACGTTATCTGCATGTCTTCATTAACCCTCAACACGTCTCGGAAGGAAGCTTGAATGCCTGTCTGTGGTTTGTTTGTTGCATTTATTCATTTCTGCTCGGTGTCCTTTCACCATTGTTACTTTAGTGTGTACATGGCATAGTGTGTAGTCTGACGAAACAGCTGCACATCGCATTATTGAGGTGAAGTCTAGTGTCTTAAAGCAGCAATGCATGTGGTTAAAAGATAATATGTACATATAAAGGAACACGTGAGGATCTAATGCTTATTAATGCTTTGAAATCAACATTTGTACCACCCTAATAAAGAGATATTGTACAGCTGCTGCGAACAGGGAGCAGAAAGAAATATAACATCTTGAAATCACCATTTCGGCTTTAATATAGTGCATAAAACGAATAATATAAGCGTACATTTCATTTTTTTGGGCCTAAAAATGTATGAAATAATTGTAAAATCCGGCCAAACTTAATTATCAATCACTTGTAGATCTTCACCGCTACAAAATACAAGATTTAAACCATAATAATTAGCATTTTCTGTGTCATTATAAGATAAAAACACATATACTTCACTGTTCAGATCATAAAGAAAACATTTTGCGTCAAATATTGGTGTAAATCTGGGGATTTCTTTAAAAACCGGACAATATGCGAGTATCTAACGCTTGTGTTCGCTTATGAATCTCCATTTCTCGATACATGAGGAAAGAGCGATATAACAAATATAGCATCACGTCTCGGTTGAAGACTTGAAATCAGACTTTATTTAAGTTTCTAATGCAGGGGTTCCCAACCTTTCTTCCCACGAGCCCCCCCACATAACTCCTGTTGGAAGTTCCGCTGTTGCGCGCGCCCCGTGTGTGTGTGTGTTTGCGCAACAACAGCGGTAATTAAAGTTTAAAAGTCTCAAAATGCTACAACTACCGTCACAAACGTGATGAATGTGAAGTATGTTGTTCAAGGAGGATGAAAGCGTAATTAAGGAGCTGTTGGAGTGACTCTGATGGGTATTAGACTCTAATCTGGATTCCCGCTGTATGACGAAATTGAAAGGACGGCGGAAGTGGAAATAATTCACAAAGGGATTAAACTGTTTAAAACACACGCTCAAAGTAAACCGGATTTTGCCGATGTTTCAGAAATCGTAAATAATCTACAAAATGGAGGACACCGATCTGATCGGAGCAATTGACGAATAATCCAATTGAAACCGGCGTGGACAATGACGATGTTTTTAAAAATGCGCTTATCCAGAAAAGCCCGGTTTGGACGCTTTACGGCAGAAGAAACATTTCTATGAAAGAAAGAATTATACATTTATCAATTTATTTTATTTGTTATTGTAATGTAGAGACGAGGCTTTACCTTTTTACCAAGGCTTTCCCCACTGTATAGTTAGTTTAATAGGTTTATTTGTCCCCTACCACCCGACTTGTAAAGCGACCTTGAGTTTCCTGAAAACCGCTATAAAAATATTATATATTATTATTATTTAGTGATAATCATGTATTGCGCTACAATTATATGTACATAAAAAATAAAGTCTAAATATGATATTCGGCCTCAAATCATCTGAGGCCTGGCGCCCCCCCCTGCGGTCTTTGGCGCCCCCCCTGCGGTCTTTGGCGCCCCCCAGGTTGGGAACCACTGATCCAACTCGCGACAAACGACAAGGTGAAATCTTTAGAAATTGGGATATCTCACAGTAAATCCTGTAAAAGGACGCACAGGTCGCAGTGAGGTCACGTGTTGTCCCAGTCATGACAGCGATGGTGTGCAGATGCGCACGATGTACACAAATGTCACCGTTAAGGACCTTTGCACATACTACAGTCCCCTATAGTTCACTGCAGGAGTTTCACTTTAAAACGCACATGTCGTACATCAAAGCGCTTTTGATTTTAACAGTAAGCAGATTTCTGTTTTGGCCTCAAGTGAAGTTTTTCTTTTTCAAGCTTAATGAAATCCACTTGGACATCTGTTATCAAAAAAACAAAGCGGCGACATAAGTCAGAAATGAAAAGCAGATTATGAGGTTGAATCTGCCCTCAGACTCCCAAATATTCACTGTTTCGCTTGTGTGTGTGTGTGTGTTGCACCGGTGACGAGAGAGAGAGAGAGAGAGAGAGAGAGAGAGAGAGAGAGAGAGAGAGAGAGAGAGAGAGAGAGAGAGAGAGAGAGAGAGAGAGAGAGAGAGAGAGAGAGAGAGAGAGGAGAGAGAGAGAGAGAGAGAGAGAGAGAGAGAGAGAGAGAGAGAGAGAGAGAGAGAGAGAGAGAGAGAGAGAGAGAGAGAGAGAGAGAGAGAGAGAGAGAGAGAGAGAGAGAGAGGAGAGAGAGAGAGAGAGAGAGAGAGAGAGAGAGAGAGAGAGAGAGAGAGAGAGAGAGAGAGAGAGAGAGAGAGAGAGAGAGAGAGAGAGAGAGAGAGAGAGAGAGAGAGAGAGAGAGAGAGAGAGAGAGAGAGAGAGAGAGAGAGAGAGAGAGAGAGAGAGAGAGAGAGAGAGAGAGAGATCTATCTATCCCAGGATGCTTTAGACCAAATGCCTGGGTCCACCTGGAGTGTGTGAATGATGACCCTTTTGTCCCTCAGGTGAAGAGGAAGCTGGATCACGGTCCAGACGGGCGGCCCTTTTCCTCGGGGAAGAAACACTGCAAAGGCAACGGATACCTCAGGTAAACAACACCTTGTATTTACATAAACAAACACCCCGTATACCAAATAACTGAACTGTAAACAAGCCGACAGAGAAGACATTAATGTTGGTGAGAGTTCTTGCACTTTGGATACACAAACGTGCAAAACATTGCTTTTTAAATAATTAAAATACCTTTTTTCATAATGGCTTGGACACGTAAGACTTAACTAATTTCATCATCAGAAAAAAGGCTTTATAAGTATTTAAAAAACTGCTGCTAACTGCTGCTAACTGCTGCTAACTGCTGCTAACTGATGCTAACTGCTGCTAACTGATGCTGCTAACTGCTGCTATACTGCTGATGCTAACTGATGCTAACTGCTGCTTACTGCTGCTACTGATGCTAACTGCTGCTAACTGCTGCTTACTGATGCTAACTGCTGCTAACTGCTGCTAACTGCTGCTAACTGCTTACTGATGCTAACTGCTGCTAACTGCTGCTAACTGATGCTAACTGATGCTAACTGCTGCTAACTGCTGCTTACTGATGCTAACTGCTGCTAACTGCTTCTAACTGATGCTAACTGCTTCTAACTGCTGCTAACTGCTGCTACTGCTTCTACTGATGCTAACTGATGCTAACTGCTTCTAACTGCTGCTTACTGCTGCTAACTGCTGCTAACTGCTGCTAACTGCTGCTAACTGCTTCTAACTGCTGCTAACTGCTGCTAACTGCTTCTAACTGCTGCTAACTGCTGCTTACTGCTTCTAACTGATGCTAACTGCTGCTAACTGATGCTAACTGCTACTGCTAACTGCTTCTAACTGTGCTAACTGCTAACTGCTTCTATGCTAACTGCTGCTAACTGCTGCTAACTGCTGCTAACTGCTGCTAACTGCTGCTAACTGCTTGCTAACTGCTGCTAACTGCTGCTAACTGCTGCTAACTGCTTCTAACTGCTGCTAACTGCTTCTAACTGCTTCTAACTGTTGCTAACTGCTGCTAACTGATGCTAACTGTTGCTAACTGTTGCTAACTGATGCTAACTGATGCTAACTGCTGCTAACGTCTTCACCCTTCTCTTAAGCTTAACTGATAATAATAATAATAATAATAATAATAATAAATTGTCTTGAACCCAAAGACGCTTGCTAACTGATGCTAACGTCTTCGCCCCTCTCCTCCCAGTCCGGCCTCTCTGGTCCAGGCCACCACTCCCACCACATTTGGGGACCTGCGGCTGGCCAATGGGCTTTCAGCTCAGCGGCGGCGCGTCACATCGGGACCTCCACCCTCCGGCCTGCAGGACTGGCTCCACATCTTCCAGGTTAGCGCTCATTTGATTTGGTATATTGAGGTAGCTAAACCCATCCTGCGAAACCAGTTAATCCAACCAGTAGCGCTGTTACTTCCCTACATGCTGACTAAGCTTCCTAACGTTAGTCAAACCGGCTAAGTATAGGCGATGCATTCATATCAGTATGTCGTGTCTCTACTTTACATCAGATGTTTATGCCATTATTTTTGAACATCAGCAGGATTGTGGGATTTCTTGACTAAAACGAATAAATACATACAATTCTGAATAAAAAGACGTTGTGATCGGGATTTACATTTTGGAGTTATTAAGACCTGAAAAATAAATCACATGCAAAAATATTAATAAATAATACAAGTGTTTTTAACTGTGGCGCGAAACACCACATACTTGCTCTACTAGCTGTGTGGGAAGAAGCTACACACACACACACGCACACACACACACAATATGTACATTAGCAGTGTGTGTGTGTGTGTGTGTGTGTCTTCCGCTGGCTGGACATAAACACAGATTGGAGCAGAGCTGCCTCCGAGCTCTTCTTATGTAACTGATGACAAAATCGTTCATTCACACACTTTCAAATACAGACGTCCAACCTCTTCCTCCTCCTCCTCCTCTTCCTCAGGCGTGGAGTGGTCCCGAGCGTCTCTTGGCTCTGGATGAGTTGATTGACAGGTGTGAAACGGGCCAGGTGAAGCACATGATGCAGGTGATCGAGCCTCAGTTCCAGAGAGACTTCATCTCCCTTCTGCCCAAAGAGGTGACCACTCAAATACTCCACTTTCTTTTTGTATACGTTTTTCACATAAATTCCAGTCGTTTCATATTTTCAGATTATTTCCAGATACTCTACTTTCATTGTTTTATTTAATTTTTCAGATACTCTCCACATTAAAGATGTTTGGGATATTTAATTAATTTAATTTATTTTATTTATTTATTTAATTTAATTAATTAATTTATTTAATTTATTTATTTTATTTATTTATTTAATTTAATTTATTTAATTTATTTTAATTTATTTATTTAATTTATTTATTTTATTTATTTATTTTATTTTAATTAATTTAATTAATTTATTTAATTAATTAAATTTATTTTATTTAATTTATTTAATTAATTTATTTAATTTATTTAATTTAATTAATTTAATTAATTTATTTATTTAATTTATTTAATTTAATTAATTTAATTAATTTATTTTATTTATTTATTTATTTTATTTATTTAATTAATTAATTTATTTAATTTATTTATTTATTTTTAATTTATTTATTTTTAATTTATTTAATTAATTTATTAAATTTATTTAATTTATTTTCTTTATTCTTATTATTATTATATATTTTGATAACTTTCCATTTTGTTTTTAATGAATTTCTTCAGATATTTTCCAGACTTTATTCACATATTTAAGAATATTTTTCACAATGTTTTTCATACCAGCAAATATGTAGAAAGGGTTTTTCAATAGACCCATCTACTGAAGTAGAGTATACACATTTGTTTCTGTTGAGTGAGTTTTAATGTGAAATCAACCATTTCTACATCATGTGCCGGTATGGTGTTAAATATGTGACTACAGTCTGGACAATATGAACATCTATCTCAAATATTGCTGAAAATATGTGGAAATATATCTGAAACATGAGTTAAAAACAAATGGAAAATAATTGGAATAATTAAATAAAAATGCCTGAATTTATGTGAAAATTCCCCAAAGAATAAGCATGTATGTATGTATTGCTGTATTAAGTGTGTGTGTGTGTGTGTGTGTGTTGCAGTTGGCGCTGTACGTGCTCACCTTCCTGGCTCCTAAAGACCTGCTGCAGGCGGCTCAGACCTGCAGATACTGGAGGATCCTAGCAGAAGATAATCTGCTGTGGAGAGAGAAGTGCAGAGAAGAAGGTACTTTAAAGAGTCCTGCTGATGTTCAGGTGTATATCAGTATGTAGTGTCTCTACTTTAAAGAGTCCTCTCCTGCTGATGTCCAGGTGTATATCAGTATGTAGTGTCTCTACTTTAAAGAGTCCTCCCCTGCTGATGTTCAGGTGTATATCAGTATGTAGAGTCTCTACTTTAAAGAGTCCTCTCCTGCTGATGTTCAGGTGTATATCAGTGTGTAGTGTCTCTACTTTAAAGAGTCCTCTCCTGCTGATGTTCAGGTGTATATCAGTGTGTAGTGTCTCTACTTTAAAGAGTCCTCTCCTGCTGATGTTCAGGTGTATATCAGTGTGTAGTGTCTCTACTTTAAAGAGTCCTCTCCTGCTGATGTTCAGGTGGATATCAGTATGTAGTGTCTCTACTTTAAAGAGTCCTCTCCTGCTGACGTTCAGGTCTATATCAGCATGTAGTGTCTCTACTTTAAAGAGTCCTCTCCTGCTGATGTTCAGGTGTATATCAGTGTGTAGTGTCTCTACTTTAAAGAGTCCTCTCCTGCTGATGTTCAGGTGTATATCAGTATGTAGTGTCTCTACTTTAAAGAGTCCTCTCCTGCTGATGTTCAGGTGTATATCAGTATGTAGTGACTCTACTTTAAAGAGTCCTCTCCTGCTGATGTTCAGGTGTATATCAGTGTGTAGAGTCTATACTTTAAAGAGTCCTCTCCTGCTGATGTTCAGGTGTAGAGTCTCTACTTTAAAGAGTCCTCTCCTGCTGATGTTCAGGTGTATATCAGTGTGTAGTGTCTCTACTTTAAAGAGTCTTCTCCTGCTGATGTTCAGGTGTATATCAGTATGTAGTGTCTCTACTTTAAAGAGTCCTCTCCTGCTGATGTGCAGGTGTATATCAGTATGTAGTGTCTCTACTTTAAAGAGTCCTCTCCTGCTGATGTTCAGGTGTATATCAGTGTGTAGAGTCTCTACTTTAAAGAGTCCTCTCCTGCTGATGTTCAGGTGTATATCAGTGTGTAGTGTCTCTACTTTAAAGAGTCCTCTCCTGCTGATGTTCAGGTGTATATCAGTGTGTAGTGTCTCTACTTTAAAGAGTCCTCTCCTGCTGATGTTCAGGTGGATATCAGTATGTAGTGTCTCTACTTTAAAGAGTCCTCTCCTGCTGACGTTCAGGTCTATATCAGCATGTAGTGTCTCTACTTTAAAGAGTCCTCTCCTGCTGATGTTCAGGTGTATATCAGTGTGTAGTGTCTCTACTTTAAAGAGTCCTCTCCTGCTGATGTTCAGGTGTATATCAGTATGTAGTGTCTCTACTTTAAAGAGTCCTCTCCTGCTGATGTTCAGGTGTATATCAGTATGTAGTGTCTCTACTTTAAAGAGTCCTCTCCTGCTGATGTTCAGGTGTATATCAGTATGTAGTGTCTCTACTTTAAAGAGTCCTCTCCTGCTGATGTTCAGGTGTATATCAGTATGTAGTGTCTCTACTTTAAAGAGTCCTCTCCTGCTGATGTTCAGGTGTATATCAGTGTGTAGAGTCTATACTTTAAAGAGTCCTCTCCTGCTGATGTTCAGGTGTAGAGTCTCTACTTTAAAGAGTCCTCTCCAGCTGATGTTCAGGTGTATATCAGTATGTAGTGTCTCTACTTTAAAGAGTCCTCTCCTGCTGATGTTCAGGTGTATATCAGTGTGTAGTGTCTCTACTTTAAAGAGTCCTCTCCTGCTGATGTTCAGGTGTATATCAGTGTGTAGTGTCTCTACTTTAAAGAGTCCTCTCCTGCTGATGTTCAGGTGTATATCAGTATGTAGTGTATCTACTTTAAAAGAGTCCTCTCCTGCTGATGTTCAGGTGTATATCAGTGTGTAGTGTCTCTACTTTAAAGAGTCCTCTCCTGCTGATGTTCAGGTGTATATCAGTATGTAGTGTCTCTACTTTAAAGAGTCCTCTCCTGCTGATGTTCAGGTGTATATCAGTATGTAGTGTCTCTACTTTAAAGAGTCCTCTCCTGCTGATGTTCAGGTGTGTATCAGTATGTAGTGTCTCTACTTTAAAGAGTCCTCTCCTGCTGATGTTCAGGTGTATATCAGTGTGTAGTGTCTCTACTTTAAAGAGTCCTCTCCTGCTGATGTTCAGGTGTATATCAGTGTGTAGTGTCTCTACTTTAAAGAGTCCTCTCCTGCTGATGTTCAGGTGTATATCAGTGTGTAGTGTCTCTACTTTAAAGAGTCCTCTCCTGCTGATGTTCAGGTGTATATCAGTATGTAGTGTCTCTACTTTAAAGAGTCCTCTCCTGCTGATGTTCAGGTGTATATCAGTATGTAGTGTCTCTACTTTAAAGAGTCCTCTCCTGCTGATGTTCAGGTGTGTATCAGTATGTAGTGTCTCTACTTTAAAGAGTCCTCTCCTGCTGATGTTCAGGTGTATATCAGTATGTAGTGTCTCTACTTTAAAGAGTCCTCTCCTGCTGATGTTCAGGTGTATATCAGTATGTAGTGTCTCTACTTTAAAGAGTCCTCTCCTGCTGATGTTCAGGTGTATATCAGTGTGTAGTGTCTCTACTTTAAAGAGTCCTCTCCTGCTGATGTTCAGGTGTATATCAGTATGTAGTGTCTCTACTTTAAAGAGTCCTCTCCTGCTGATGTTCAGGTGTATATCAGTATGTAGTGTCTCTACTTTAAAGAGTCCTCTCCTGCTGATGTTCAGGTGTATATCAGTGTGTAGTGTCTCTACTTTAAAGAGTCCTCTCCTGCTGATGATCAGGTGTATATCAGTATGTAGTGTCTCTACTTTAAAGAGTCCTCTCCTGCTGATGTTCAGGTGTATATCAGTGTGTAGTGTCTCTACTTTAAAGAGTCCTCTCCTCATTCTCTCTGGTAGCGTTTTGCTTTGGCACAGTTTTAAAGAGAATCGCTTGTGATTCCTGCTGCGACTGTGAGAGAACACACCCCTGTGTGTGTGTGTGTGTGTGTGTGTGTGTGTGTGTGTGTGTGTGTGTGTGTGTGTGTGTGTGTGTGTGTGTGTGTGTGTGTGTGTGTGTGTGTGTGTGTGTGTGTGTGTGTGTGTGTGTGTGGTGTGTGTGTGTGTGTGTGTGTGTGTGTGTGTGTGTGTGTGTGTGTGTGTGTGTGTGTGTGTGTGTGTGTGTGTGTGTGTGTGTGTGTGTGTGTGTGTGTGTGGCATGTATACAGTAGTGCTTTTCTAACCTGAGTGCAACATGCAAAAACACACACAGAACACCTTCATTCAGCGCAATGCAGTGGCTCTGTGTGTGTGTGTATCAGTCTCTGTGTGTGTGTGTGTGTCAGTCTCTGTGTGTGTGTGTCAGTCTGTGTGTGTGTGTGTGTGTCAGTCTCTGTGTGTATGTGTGTTTCTGGGCGTGCTGCCAGTCAGCGGAGATTCACTGCCAGCACTCAGCAGCCATACCAATGAGCTACCTAGCGTTAGCGCCGCGCCTCTGCAGCTCTAATGAAGGCCAGCAGCCTCGTGAGGAAGCTAATTTGTGCACACACACACACACACACACACACACACACACACACACACACACACACACACACACACAGAGGGAGTGTGTTGGCTGGAGAGAATACGAAGCAGATAAGCTGCAGGAGGAAACACAGATTCAAACTGTTGAAGCTGCAGAATCGTCAGGTTTCAGATGTGTGTGTGCGTTTAAATACACATATGACGTTTCCTTTGGAGTTATTGTGATATATTTTAAATCAATATTCTTTGAGTCACAGTTTCTCACAAATACTGAAACGTAAAGCCAGAATCAAAAGCTTCTAGTGGTGCGTGCAGACGGATGAGCTCTGTTCCCCTCGCCTGTCCTCAGGCGTGTCGGAGTACTCGTCTCGGCGCAGGAAGTCGTCTTCGCCCCCCGCGGAGACGGCCAGCTGGAAGTCGGCGTTCCTCCGTCAGCATCGCATCGAGAGCAACTGGAGGAGCGGGGACGAGCAGGAGCCCATGGTACGCCGCCGTTATCCTTATTCAATAATATATAAACTATTATTATATTTGGATTGTTATAGCATTATATTATTACTAATTTTAGCGGTAGTTGAAGCGAGTCTTGCGGTTTTGAGTGTGTGTACATTGCATTGGAAAGTAACGTGTGTGTGTGTGTGTGTGTGTGTGTGTGTAGGTGCTGAAGGGCCACGATGAGCATGTGATCACGTGTCTACAGTTCAGTGGAGATCTGATCGTCAGCGGCTCCGACGACAACACTCTGAGAGTCTGGTCGGCCGTCAGCGGGAAGGTGAGAAGTTATTATTATTAAAGGGGACCTATCATGCACTTTGTGATGTCTCCTCTCCGTCACCGTGTGTCACCGTGTGTCCCCGGTGTGTCCCCGGTGTGTCCCCGGTGTGTCCCGGTGTGTCCCCGGTGTGTCCCCGGTGTGTCGGGGAACTCACGCAGCGTCAGGAAATAAACCCTCTCTCTTTTCCTCCATACCCAAATCTCTAAAAACGGGGAACAACGGAGCTGATCCAGATTTGCGTCCGATATGACGTCACATCTGAAATGTGGACCCACGGCCCAATCAGAAACGTTGCTATCAGAAACAACGCCCGACTGTTTTGGACGTAATATGGTCGGTGTTCACATTAGCATCGCTAACACTCAGAGCTAACCTGTGCTGGAGAGCATGTGTGTGAAGAAGCAGGAAGTAGAAAGGAACTCACCTTGTGGTGTAACCGGGAGAGAGAAAGCCTTTGAGCTCCAGGAGTGGAGTGCAGCAGCTGGGCGTAGCTCTCCGCCCGACGTGGAACCGACGGTTAAGACCAAACTAAAGTTATGACGAGTGCACCACTTGGACGTAAGCCCTGTATGCGTTGCGCCCGGGTGTAACTTTTACGCCTAGTACGGAGCAGGCGTACATCGGAAAGACAGACTGGTATCCATAGTAACGTAAAACAGGCAGGAAGGATATTAGCGATGGCAGGGGGTCTCGTTTACATGTTTAACAACGAAAGGGCATGAAGAAGAGAAAGAGTCGTCCGTGATCGAACAAACCCACTGGACATCGATTCAGACGGTGAACTGATGGAGAGGTTTCGTTTCGGCAGACGAGCCCTTTGTGATTTGATCGAGGAGATCTCCCCTCGACTCCAGCACGGATCAGACCGAAACGCTGCGCTCGCCCCAACCGTGCAGGTGCTGATTGCTCAGATTCTACGCGAACTGTGGGAGACGTGATTAATGTTCATCGCACCACTGCATGTCGGGCTATAACACAAGTTCCATTGGCCCTCCAGCTCCGATGTCTTCCTCCCTCAGTTCCCGCTGTCGCTCTAAATCCCTCTTTCTCTTTCGGGGCGCGGCCATTTGGGATTCCCCTGGAGTCATCGCTGACGCTGTGGGTGAGGGACTTCCCTCTTCTCTGCGGTCCTCTGAGTCTGTAAAATGGTAAAATGGCGTTGCTTGGCAACAATGACTGTTTCGCGTGTATTCACGTGGACGCGCATCTTAAGACCAGGCGCAGCTCCGCCCAAGACTAGTCAGGCTTGGTGCACTCGGTGTAAATTCGAATCACTACGTCGGACGTAGCTAAGCCCGACGTTAGAGTTAAGCCCTACTTTTTACGCCCAGCTGGTGCACTCCACTCCAGACTGTTTCAGATCCTTGATGATCCATGATATGGAGTTTCATCACGGCAGCATTTGGTTTAGACGGTAGCTGCCGGGTCCCGCATGAGCTCCGCCCCCTCCTCTTTAAAGCTTTATCCCCGAATCAGCACTTTAGAAACAGGAAGTGAAATAGAGGGACACGAGGCGTGGCTAGAACGATCTGTTTGGAGTTTGGAGCAAAACACTTCATAGACATGTGTTTATATATTTGTATATCTGAGAGCGATGCTGTTGCCTAGAGACAGCATGAGAGGTGACCTTTAAGTAAAATACTAACGGCTGCTTTTCTGCATATATGAGAGTACACTGAATGTTGTACTATTTTTATAATATTTTAGAGACAAATGAATCCACATATTTAATCAGTGCTTTTTAAGCATCTGTAAACACTGGGTAAATCAATATTTAAATATTATTTATTTATTCCGATTTAAATTGGATTTAGTGACAGTTGCTCCCTCTTAGACTCACAAATTAAAATATATACAAACAAACTAAAGTAGAATTGAAGGACGATAAATAAAAATGTAATCCAAACCGCGCTGTTATCCACATTTCGGCGTCTATTTCACGGTGTGTCTGTTTAATTATCCTAAATTCGCCATTACAGAAAACCTCATTCGCATATTTAAACGCAACACGTACAGAAAACTTGTAATATAAAAAATAATTGTGTTAATGTCAGCAAAGAAGTGGGGAAGTTTCATCGTGATATCTGTCATGTCTTACCCCACCCCCCTGCCGTGTGCCTCTCTTTGTGAATGGAGCATTTGAATGACTCGCAGAGAAGCGCGGTGACGCGTCCTAAGACCCGGACGTAAGTTAGCCTTTCACCACGTCCGGTTCCTTCGACAAAAAGCAAAGATATCTCTCCAGAGGGTTTAGGAAAAGAGCTGGAACTAAGGTCTGTGGTTGAGACGCATCACGGTTTGTTCTACGACATTACATCCATCAGCTGGTGATTTCTGAAGAGTGTAGGTGTCTGAAAAACAATGGTTGTTACCAAGTGGCGGAATAGGACTACAGAAGTTGTCTAGGCCGTTTTACGTCATTACGCCGAACACGTGAACACTCCTTTAAGTTAGTTTCTGTTCTGCTTGAAAGCAAGTCCCTGCCTCCTGCGAAGTGTTCAGACAAACGCTTCAACTTGAACCATCGAGAATCTGTGTTTGAATATGGATTGTTGAAGCAGCGACCCTGCTGTAGCTCCTTTATAGCATAAAGTTAGCATGTTGCTTCTGGCGACTAGATTTATGATTAGAAAATGATAAAAGTACGATAGACATGTGGAGATTATCCGACTGAAGAAAACGTGATCCATTTCTTAAATGTTTCTCAACCACAGACCTGATTTCCAGCTGTTTCCCTAAACCCTACAGAGACACTGCTTTGGCTTTTGACGAAGGAACCGGAGCGGCGCCAAAGATCGCAGGGGAGGGCGCCAAAGATCGCAGGGGGGCGCCAAAGATCGCAGGGGGGGCGCCAAAGAACGCAGGGGGGGCGCCAAAGATCGCAGAGGGGGCGCCAAATATCGCAGGGGGGGGCGCCAAAGAACGCAGGGGGTGCCAAAGAACGCAGGGGGTGCCAAAGATCGCGGAGGGGGCGCCAAAGATCGCAGAGGGGGCGCCAAAGATCGCAGGGGGGCGCCAAAGATCGCAGGGGGGCGCCAAAGATCGCAAGGGGGCGCCGAAGATCGCAGAGGTGGCGCCAAAGATCGCAGGGGGGCGCCAAAGATCGCGAAGGGGGCGCCAAAGATCGCAAGGGGGCGCCAAGGATCGCGAAGGGGGCGCCAAAGATCGCGAAGGGGGCGCCAAAGATCGCGGAGGGGACGCCAAAGATCGCGGAGGGGACGCCAAAGATCGCAGGGGGGCGCTAAAGATCGCGAAGGGGGCGCCAAAGATCGCGGAGGGGACGCCAAAGATCGCGAAGGGGGCGCCAAAGATCGCAGGGGGGGCGCCAAAGATCGCAGGGGGGCGCCAAAGATCGCAGGGGGGGCGCCAGGCCTCAGATGATTTGAGGCCAAATATCATAAACCAACAATACTTCACATTCATCCAGTTTGTGACGGTAGTCGTAGCATTTTGAGACTTTTAAACTTTAATTACCGCTGTTGCGCCCCCCCCCCTTGTGTGTGTGTGGTTGACTTCCTACAGGAGTCATTTGGGGGGGGCTCTTGGGAAAAAAGGTTGGGAACCCCTGCTCTATGGGATGCCTTAAGTTAGTCTTATGGGATGTAATCAAACAGAAAGTATTCGTCGGTTCCACAGAGGGATGACTCGCCCTGTCTGTGTGTGTGTGTGCTGAAGGCTGTAGTATTTCCACTTCGTGCTACCTTGTACTTCACTGCTTCTGAAAGAGACATGCCGAACCTTTTAAAGATACACACCGCAAAGCCACAGGATATAAAGGAGGTGGAAGTTAGAAGAATGATCAAGTGATATGTGGGAATTCAGAAAAGAGAAAAACAAATGAATATACATTTAATAAATGTTTGATGCGTACTTCCCTTCAGTTTAAACGCAGCACTTTTCCATGTCGTGCAGTATTTCCACACTGAGGTATTAGTCATCTGGTTTCGGTCGAACAGACACACCTTTAGTGTGTGTGTGTGTGTGTGTGTGTGTGTGTGTGTGTGTGTGTGTGTGTGTGTGTGTGTGTGTGTGTGTGTGTGTGTGTGTGTGTGTGTGTGTGTGTGTGTGTGTGTGTGTGTGTGTGTGTGTGTGTGTGTGTGTGTGTGTGTGTGTGTGTGTGTGTGTGTGTGTGTGTGTGTGTGTGTGTGTGTGTGTGTGTGTGTAAAGATGGTGATAGTTGTACTGATAAATAATGAGTAGTACACACAGTATTACTTCCTCTTTGCCTCTGCAACAGTTGCCAAGGAAAAGTTTTACTCTCTGTTTCCACGGCAACCGGCACCACAACACCCCTCAAGGTGAAACTGTGTTCAAGGGGAGCTACACACACACACTCTCTCACACACTCTCAGAACACACACACAGCTGAAACTCACACACACTTTTTATTTTATATTATTTTCTGTTTTTATCATTTCATTTTTCTTACTTATATTTTAGTGTCTTTAAAAAAGTGAAACAATTATCTCCCTCCTCCTCCTCCTCCTCCTCCTCCTCCTCCTCAGTGTCTCCGCACGTTGTCAGGTCACACTGGGGGGGTGTGGTGCAGTCAGATGTCTGTTGCCACGGTGATCAGCGGCTCCACCGATAGGACGCTGCGTGTTTGGGACGCAGAGAGCGGCGAGTGTGTTCACACACTGTACGGACACACGTCCACCGTGCGCTGCATGCATCTCCATGGAGACAGGTAACACACACACACACTGTTGTGCCTGATTCTCATCTCCATGACAACCTCCACTACATTATTATGGACTTCATAATGAGTGTGTTATTAGTGTCCACACACAGTTATGCAACTAGGTCAGCATAACATGAACACACTAACAGTCTGACACACACACACACACACACACACACACACACACTCAAATATAAACACTCTTTGAAGACACTCTAAAGGCACACACACACACACACACACAGTATCATTGTGAGTGTGTAAACCCCCCTCCTCTCCCTCAGGGTGGTGTCGGGCTCTCGGGACACGACGCTGCGTGTGTGGTGTGTGTCGACGGGCAGGTGTGTGTGTGTGTTGTCGGGCCACGTGGCGGCGGTGCGCTGCGTGCAGTTTGACGGGCGGCGCGTGGTGTCGGGGGGGTACGACTACATGGTGAAGGTCTGGGACGCTGAGACGGAGGCCTGCCTACACACACTGCAGGGACACACCAACAGAGTGTACTCACTGCAGGTACACACACACATTATCTACTGAAGTACCCTTCATTTAATAAAAAAGTGTTGACAATTGTGTGTGTGTGTGTGTGTAGTTTGACGGTGCGTTCGTGGTCAGTGGCTCGTTGGACACCTCCATCAGAGTCTGGGACGCAGAGACCGGTAAGATAAGGGAAATGTTTGCATAACAGAAAATACAATAATTTATGTAATATTTATTTACCTGTATTTTTTATTATTAAACTGTATTTATTATTATAATTAAAGTATATACATAATTAAGTTAAATTATTAAGTGTTTTAATAATAATTAAAGTGTATTCATAATTTATCAAAGTGTATTTATTATGATTTAAAGTGTATTAATAACGGCGTTTCCATGGTTACAGGTGGCTGTGTGCACACCCTCACTGGTCACCAGTCCCTCACCAGTGGGATGGAGCTCCGGGAAAACATCCTGGTTTCTGGGAACGCCGACTCCACGGTCCGAGTGTGGGACATCCGGAGCGGAAAGTGTCTGCACACCCTGCAAGGTGAGAACTCTTTAAAGAGGAGACACTACACACTGATATACACCTGAACATCAGCAGGAGAGGACTCTTTAAAGTAGAGACACTACATACTGATATACACCTGAACATCAGCAGGAGAGGACTCTTTAAAGTAGAGACTCTACATACTGATATACACCTGAACGTCAGCAGGAGAGGACTCTTTAAAGTAGAGACACTACATACTGATATACACCTGAACATCAGCAGGAGAGGACTCTTTAAAGTAGAGACACTACATACTGATATACACCTGAACATCAGCAGGAGAGGACTCTTTAAAGTAGAGACACTACATACTGATATACACCTGAACATCAGCAGGAGAGGACTCTTTAAAGTAGAGACACTACATACTGATATACACCTGAACATCAGCAGGAGAGGACTCTTTAAAGTAGAGACACTACATACTGATATACACCTGAACATCAGCAGGAGAGGACTCTTTAAAGTAGAGACACTACATACTGATATACACCTGAACATCAGCAGGAGAGGACTCTTTAAAGTAGAGACACTACATACTGATATACACCTGAACATCAGCAGGAGAGGACTCTTTAAAGTAGAGACGCTACATACTGATATACACCTGAACATCAGCAGGAGAGGACTCTTTAAAGTAGAGACACTACACACTGATATACACCTGAACATCAGCAGGAGAGGACTCTTTAAAGTAGAGACGCTACATACTGATATACACCTGAACATCAGCAGGAGAGGACTCTTTAAAGTAGAGACACTACATACTGATATACACCTGAACATCAGCAGGAGAGGACTCTTTAAAGTAGAGACACTACATACTGATATACACCTGAACATCAGCAGGAGAGGACTCTTTAAAGTAGAGACACTACATACTGATATACACCTGAACATCAGCAGGAGAGGACTCTTTAAAGTAGAGACACTACATACTGATATACACCTGAACATCAGCAGGAGAGGACTCTTTAAAGTAGAGACACTACATACTGATATACACCTGAACATCAGAGGAGAGGACTCTTTAAAGTAGAGACACTATATACTGATATACACCTGAACATCAGCAGGAGAGGACTCTTTAAAGTAGAGACGCTACATACTGATATACACCTGAACATCAGCAGGAGAGGACTCTTTAAAGTAGAGACACTACATACTGATATACACCTGAACATCAGCAGGAGAGGACTCTTTAAAGTAGAGACACTACATACTGATATACACCTGAACATCAGCAGGAGAGGACTCTTTAAAGTAGAGACACTACATACTGATATACACCTGAACATCAGCAGGAGAGGACTCTTTAAAGTAGAGACACTACATACTGATATACACCTGAACATCAGAGGAGAGGACTCTTTAAAGTAGAGACACTATATACTGATATACACCTGAACATCAGCAGGAGAGGACTCTTTAAAGTAGAGACGCTACATACTGATATACACCTGAACATCAGCAGGAGAGGACTCTTTAAAGTAGAGACACTACATACTGATATACACCTGAACATCAGCAGGAGAGGACTCTTTAAAGTAGAGACACTACATACTGATATACACCTGAACATCAGCAGGAGAGGACTCTTTAAAGTAGAGACACTACATACTGATATACACCTGAACATCAGCAGGAGAGGACTCTTTAAAGTAGAGACACTACATACTGATATACACCTGAACATCAGCTGGAGAGGACTCTTTAAAGTAGATCTAAACGTCCCGGTGTTGCGTTCAGGTCCCAATAAGCACCAGTCGGCGGTGACGTGTCTCCAGTTCTGCAGAGGACTGGTTCTGTCCAGTTCTGACGACGGTACGGTGAAACTTTGGGACCTGAAGACGGGCTCCTGGGTCCGAGACGTGGTGACGCTGCAGAGCCGAGGAGCAGGTCAGAAAACACGCAGTACTAATACACTTTGAAGTATTTACGTGCAGGAGAATCTCCCGTAGTCAGTTGGTAGTTTCACGGTATTTTCCAACGACTTTTAAAATATTTTATTCGTGTTTTTACCGACTCTCTTTGGGTCTAACCTCTTTCGTGTCCCCACAGGGGGCGTGGTGTGGAGGATCCGAGCGTCCGACACTCGTCTGGTCTGTGCCGCCGGCAGCAGGAACGGCACCGAGGAAACCAAGCTGCTCGTCCTCGACTTCGATCTGGACGACCGCACGAAGGAAGAGGAGTGAGGAGCAATATTTTCTGCTAACCAAAAAGTCCCGCGGACCTGGAAGGGATTTCAACGCAGCGGACGTATCCTGAAGGAGGCGACCGATGAATGTTATTGACGCTTTACGGGAAATGGATTTTCACCGAATGTAAACGACGGACAGGTGGACGTTGACTTTATCGTTTTGCTGCTGAACCAACGACGGAGAACATGAACCGAATCCTGGAGACGGAGCAACTTTCGGAGGCAGACGGGGAACCGTGCATCGCACATTCAAACCGAATTTATCCACGATGGAAAAAGCGTATTATTGCTCGTCCACAGCCGTTTGAATCGTGCGGGAACCGAGCGTGCTGTGGTTGAAGGGAAACGGTCTAAACTGCGATGGAAACGGGCATTACATCAGATCTTCTGTTTCCGAAGCACCGTCGCGTTTCGCTTTAACGCATAAACTACTTCAGCCGAGCTTAAAGTAACTTTATTGCCATATTTCAGGTTCCTTTTGAAGCCGAGCGGAAACACGGCATTAGTTTCATCTCGTCTCCGTTGCCTCGAAGGTCCTTGAGTCCTGTCATATACGATATTGATAATCAGAGCCTTACCCCCCCCCGCTTTGTATCAGCCTGATTTCAGAGTGAAAGAGATGATTGAGAAACGCCTTGTTTCACAGATTCCTGCCAAAAACGAAGGAGAAATGCCGAAAATGAACCCGTTTGAACGTCATCGGTTCAAACGGATCTGTCCCTGCCGTGTGATAAGTCCATTGGCTTCACTGAACGCCTCAATCAGACCTTTATTCCGTAAAATCATTAAAAAAACAGCTTTATTTTACTATATTTGACCGATTTTGAGCATAATTATAAATCTAGAGAGAGCCTATGGAAGCAGAGAAAGTCATTCACTGCATTATGAAATGTATCCGATTCACTTTGAGGTGAAAGGAGAAGCCGTTAAATCCCAAATGTGTTTAATTGTTTACTTTATTTGGAGAACCCTGAATTGATGCGATTTGAAATGTCTGGTGATCCAATGAAGCAATTAAAACAAAAGGAAGTTGGGGTTTTTATTGGATATATATTACGTTGTCCTTTCTGTGCTTCCATAGGATTTCAGATGGATTTGTTTAAGGGTATTTTTCCCACTTAATTCTCAAAGGATCCCTGAAAACGAGCCATTTTTTGGGACGTATTTGGGCAAAAAGTGGCTCGAAAACCCCCAAAAATGCAGGAAAAAAACGTATATTTTTTGCGTTTCTTTACGGTTATATTTCACAGTATTTAATAAAATATATATATTTTTAAACCCAAATCTTTAAAGGCTTATTTCACACTCTTTTCCTCGGTTTATAACATATTTCAATATTAAATGAAATGTCTCTCCGCTGATAACCAGACATGAAATCTGCCAGGCTGCCTCTAAGCCAATGGGAGCAGAGCGGGTGACTGTTCCCCCCGGCAACAGGTGGTGATTTCCTTTCCTCATCCTGTACATTACTGTAAATAAAAGATGTAAATATCCAGCTTTTTATAAGAAGAACGGAACATATTGTGGAGAGAGGAAGGACGGACGGATGTGGATCAATAAAGATGATTTTATTAAAAAAGATGACGCGTTTGTTTTCAATTTCCATCCATTAAAGATATTAAACACGAGCGTTGAACAAAGGGTCCTATTTATGTTTTAGGTTTTTTTTAATGTAACTTCTGCATTGGGTTATTTTCTGGGTAGGAAGGTTGGTTGGTTAGTAGGAAGGAAGGAAGGAAGGTTAGTAGGTAGGGAGGGAGGTTGGTTCGTAGGAAAGAAGGAAGGAAGGAAGGTTAGTAGGTAGGGAGGGAGGTTGGTTGGTTGGTTAGTAGGAAGGAAGGAAGGAAGGTTAGTAGGTAGGGAGGGAGGTTGGTTGGTTGGTTAGTAGGAAAGAAGGAAGGTTAGTAGGGAGGGAGGTTGGTTAGAAGGAAGGAAGGAAGGTTAGTAGGTAGGGAGGGAGGGAGGTTGGTTGGTTGGTTAGTAGGAAAGAAGGAAGGTTAGTAGGGAGGGAGGTTGGTTGGTTGGTTGGTTAGAAGGAAGGAAGGTTAGTAGGTAGGGAGGGAGGTTGGTTGGTTGGTTGGTTGGTTAGTAGGAAAGAAGGAAGGTTAGTAGGGAGGGAGGTTGGTTGGTTGGTTAGTAGGAAAGAAGGAAGGTTAGTAGGGAGGGAGGGAGGTTGGTAGGAAGGTTGGTTAGTTAGTAGGAAGGATAGTAAGAAAGAAGGTAGGAAGGTTAGTAGGTAGAGAGGGAGGTTGGTTAGTAGGAAAGAAGGAAGGTTAGTAGGGAGGGAGGGAGGTTGGTAGGAAGGTTGGTTAGTAGGAAAGAAGGAAGGTTAGTAGGGAAGGAGGGAGGTTGGTTGGTTGGTTGGTTGGTTAGTAGGAAAGAAGGAAGGTTAGTAGGGAGGGAGGGAGGTTGGTTGGTTGGTTAGTAGGAAAGAAGGAAGGTTAGTAGGTAGGGAGGGAGGTTGGTTGGTTGGTTGGTTAGTAGGAAAGAAGGAAGGTTAGTAGGGAGGGAGGGAGGTTGGTAGGAAGGTTGGTTAGTTAGTAGGAAGGATAGTAAGAAAGAAGGTAGGAAGGTTAGTAGGTAGGGAGGGAGGTTGGTTAGTAGGAAAGAAGGAAGGAAGGTTAGTAGGTAGGGAGGGAGGTTGGTTGGTTAGTAGGAAAGAAGGAAGGTTAGTAGGGAGGGAGGGAGGTTGGTAGGAAGGTTGGTTAGTTAGTAGGAAGGATAGTAAGAAAGAAGGTAGGAAGGTTAGTAGGTAGGGAGGGAGGTTGGTTAGTAGGAAAGAAGGAAGGAAGGTTAGTAGGTAGGGAGGGAGGTTGGTTGGTTGGTTAGTAGGAAAGAAGGAAGGTTAGTAGGGAGGGAGGGAGGTTGGTAGGAAGGTTGGTTAGTTAGTAGGAAGGATAGTAGGTAGGGAGGGAGGTTGGTTAGTAGGAAGGAAGGTTAGTAGGTAGGGAGGGAGGTTGGTTGGTTGGTTAGTAGGAAAGAAGGAAGGTTAGTAGGGAGGGAGGTTGGTAGGAAGGTTGGTTAGTTAGTAGGAAGGATAGTAAGAAAGAAGGTAGGAAGGTTAGTAGGTAGGGAGGGAGGTTGGTTAGTAGGAAAGAAGGAAGGAAGGTTAGTAGGTAGGGAGGGAGGTTGGTTAGTAGGAAAGAAGGAAGGAAGGTTAGTAGGTAGGGAGGGAGGTTGGTTAGTAGGAAAGAAGGAAGGAAGGAAGGGTAGTAGGGAGGGAGGTTGGAAGGTAGGAAGGTTAGTAGGGAGGGAGGTTGGTTGGTTAATAGGAAAGAAGGAAGGTTAGTAGGGAGGGAGGGAGGTTGGTAGGAAGGTTGGTTAGTTAGTAGGAAGGATAGTAAGAAAGAAGGTAGGAAGGTTAGTAGGTAGGGAGGGAGGTTGGTTAGTAGGAAAGAAGGAAGGAAGGTTAGTAGGTAGGGAGGGAGGTTGGTTGGTTGGTTAGTAGGAAAGAAGGAAGGTTAGTAGGGAGGGAGGGAGGTTGGTAGGAAGGTTGGTTAGTTAGTAGGAAGGATAGTAGGTAGGGAGGGAGGTTGGTTAGTAGGAAGGAAGGTTAGTAGGTAGGGAGGGAGGTTGGTTGGTTGGTTAGTAGGAAAGAAGGAAGGTTAGTAGGGAGGGAGGTTGGTAGGAAGGTTGGTTAGTTAGTAGGAAGGATAGTAAGAAAGAAGGTAGGAAGGTTAGTAGGTAGGGAGGGAGGTTGGTTAGTAGGAAAGAAGGAAGGAAGGTTAGTAGGTAGGGAGGGAGGTTGGTTAGTAGGAAAGAAGGAAGGAAGGAAGGGTAGTAGGGAGGGAGGTTGGAAGGTAGTAAGGTTAGTAGGGAGGGAGGTTGGTTGGTTAATAGGAAGTAAGGTAGGAAGGTTAGTAGGTACGGACGGAGGGAGGTTGGTTGGTTAGTTAGTAGGAAGGAAAGAAGGTTAGTAGGTAGGGAGGTTGGTAGGTTGGTTGGTTGGTTGGTTGGTTAGTAGGAAAGAAGGAAGGAAGGTTAGTAGGTAGGGAGGGAGGTTGGTTGGTTGGTTAGTAGGAAAGAAGGAAGGTTAGTAGGGAGGTTGGTAGGAAGGTTGGTTAGTTAGTAGGAAGGATAGTAGGTAGGGAGGGAGGTTGGTTAGTAGGAAGGAAGGTTAGTAGGTAGGGAGGGAGGTTGGTTGGTTGGTTAGTAGGAAAGAAGGAAGGTTAGTAGGGAGGGAGGTTGGTAGGAAGGTTGGTTAGTTAGTAGGAAGGATAGTAAGAAAGAAGGTAGGAAGGTTAGTAGGTAGGGAGGGAGGTTGGTTAGTAGGAAAGAAGGAAGGAAGGTTAGTAGGTAGGGAGAGAGGTTGGTTAATAGGAAAGAAGGAAGGAAGGAAGGAAGGGTAGTAGGGAGGAAGGTAGGAAGGTTAGTAGGGAGGGAGGTTGGTTGGTTAATAGGAAGTAAGGTAGGAAGGTTAGTAGGTACGGACGGAGGTTGGTTGGTTAGTTAGTAGGAAGGAAGGAAGGAAGGTTAGTAGGTAGGGAGGTTGGTTGGTTGGTTAGTAGGAAAGAAGGAAGGAAGGTTAGTAGGTAGGTAGGGAGGGAGGTTGGTTGGTTGGTTAGTAGGAAAGAAGGAAGGTTAGTAGGGAGGGAGGGAGGTTGGTAGGAAGGTTGGTTAGTTAGTAGGAAGGATAGTAAGAAAGAAGGTAGGAAGGTTAGTAGGTAGGGAGGGAGGTTGGTTAGTAGGAAAGAAGGAAGGTTAGTAGGGAGGGAGGGAGGTTGGTAGGAAGGTTGGTTAGTTAGTAGGAAGGATAGTAAGAAAGAAGGTAGGAAGGTTAGTAGGGAGGGAGGTTGGTTAGTAGGAAAGAAGGAAGGAAGGGTAGTAGGGAGGGAGGTTGGAAGGTAGGAAGGTTAGTAGGGAGGGAGGTTGGTTGGTTAATAGGAAGTAAGGTTGGAAGGTTAGTAGGTACGGACGGAGGGAGGTTGGTTGGTTGGTTAGTTAGTAGGAAAGAAGGAAGGAAGGTTAGTAGGTAGGTAGGGAGGTTGGTTGGTTGGTTAGTAGGAAAGAAGGAAGGTTAGTAGGGAGGGAGGTTGGTAGGTTGGTTGGTTGGTTGGTTAGTAGGAAAGAAGGAAGGACGGTTAGTAGGGAGGTTGGTTGGTTGGTTGGTTGGTTGGTTGGTTAGTAGGAAAGAAGGAAGGTTAGTAGGGAGGGAGGGAGGTTGGTTAGTTAGTAGGAAGGATAGTAAGAAAGAAGGTAGGAAGGTTAGTAGGGAGGGAGGTTGGAAGGTAGGAAGGTTAGTAGGGAGGGAGGTTGGTTGGTTAATAGGAAGTAAGGTTGGAAGGTTAGTAGGTACGGACGGAGGGAGGTTGGTTGGTTAGTTAGTAGGAAAGAAGGAAGGAAGGTTAGTAGGTAGGGAGGTTGGTTGGTTGGTTAGTAGGAAAGAAGGAAGGAAGGTTAGTAGGGAGGGAGGGAGGTTGGTTAGTAGGAAAGAAGGAAGGTTAGTAGGGAGGGAGGGAGGTTGGAAGGAAGGTTAGTTGGTAGGGAGGGAGGTTAGTAGGTAGGGAGGTTGGAAGGACGGTTAGTAGGTAGGGAGGGAGGTTGGAAGGAAGGTTAGTAGGTAGAGAGGGAGGTTGGAAGGAAGGTTAGTAAGTAGGGAGGGATGTTGGAAGGTAGGTAGGAAAGAAGGAAGGAAGATTGGTTGGTAGGTAGGAAGGAAGGTAGGAATCTTCTGCATTGGGTTATTTTCTGTAAAATAATTTAACTAAATCTTTGCATTTATTTTTAATCATTTTAAGATTTTGTTTAAACCAATAATTTCTTTAGATATTTCTGAATTGGGAACTTTAATGCTCAACACTTTAGGTAGCTTCCTTGCACTTTGTGATGTCTCCTCTCCGTCACCACGTGTCCCCGGTGTGTGTCCCGGTGCGTCCCGGTGCGTCCCCGGTGTGTCCCCGGTGCGTCCCCGGTGCGTCCCCGGTGTGTCTCGGTGTGTCTCGGTGTGTCCCCGGTGCGTCCCCGGTGTGTGTCCCGGTGCGTCCCGGTGCGTCCCCGGTGTGTGTCCCCGGTGTGTCCCCGGTGCGTCCCCGGTGTGTCGGGGAACTCACGCAGCGTCAGGAAATAAACCCTCTCTTTTCCTCCGTACCCAAATCTCTAAAAACGGGGAACAACGGAGCTGATCCAGATTTGCGTCCGATATGTCGTAATATCTGAAATGTGGACCCACGGGCCAATCAGAAACGCTGCTATCAGAAACAACGCCCGACTGTTCTGGACGTAATATGGTCGGTGTTTACATTAGCATGCTAACACTCGGAGCTAACCTGTGCTGGAGAGCATGTGTGTGAAGAAGCAGGAAGTAGAAAGGAACTCACCTCGTGGTGTAACCGGCAAGAGAGGAAGCCTTTGAGCTCCAAACTGTTTCAGAGAGAATCCTTGATAATCCATGATATGGAGTTTCATCACGGCAGCATTTAGTTTAGACGGTAGCTGCCGGGTCCCGCATAAGCTCCGCCCCCTCCTTTTTAAAGCTTTATCCCCAAATCAGCACTTTGGAAACAGGAAGTGGAATAGAGGGACATGAGGCGTGGCTAGAACGATCTGTTTGGAGTTTGGAGCTAAACACTTCATAGACATGTTTTATATAACTGAGAGCGATGCTGTTGCCTAGAGATAGCATGAGGTGACCTATAAGCAACCATTTGAATGCAGGACGGTGTGTGTGTGTGTCTGACTCCCTCTAGTGGTGATACTTCAGAACTGCATTGCTCTCTTATTGCAGTGAAAGTACTTAAGTACACATTTCAGGTACTTGTACTTTAGTTGAACATTGTCGTTTTATGCTACCCTATACCTCGACTACACTTAATGTATTTGCTTTGGTTCGTTTTAAATAATGGATATTTTAATGATATTTTAAAATACATTTTACAACATTTATATAAAGGGTCTTTAAATCAAAATTAAATGTATTATTACAAACAATTAGTTGATGTAAGAATTTGACAGACTTCTTGTAACGTTCTCTCTTTATTAATTATACACATTCACATCGTCGCAGCCATGTTGCTATAAAACACATTTTATTCAACGTTCACAAACAAAAACAAATCGGGAGACAGTTCGTAGGCACAGGCGTTTGGGTTTCGAGTCGAATAAAAACATCTCGACTTAACGATGAACTAACTCAACAGGCAGTGTGAATGTCTTATGTCACCTTAACGTAAAACGGAGAACAGAGTCTGAATCGACATCTCTTGGTGGAAAGGACTCGAAGCTTAACTGATGCAGACGGGTTGAGTCTTTGTGGGGAGAAAAGGTCGCGAAACCTTCAGAACATTATGTTTCAGTCATCGGATGGTGCGGTACATCATGAAGTCGACCGTGGTGCATCGTGGGAATTTCCCGATGGAGCTCTCCTCGACAGGTGTGTAGACTTTGATCTGTCTCATGTGTGTGTCTCGGCCGTTCTGATGGTTCGCCAGCACCGCGATCTGGATCATGAAGGTGCTGATCGGATCGTTCGTACGCTGAGACAAAACAAGGACAAATATGTTCGTTACAACGTCCTGTCATCTGGCTATAGGTTGGTAGGTGGGGAGGGAGGTAGGTAGGAAGGAAGGTAGGTAAGTAGGATGGTAGGTAGGTTGGTCGGTTAGTTGGTTGTTAGGGTGGTGTGGTTGGTTGGATGGTTGTGTAGGTTGGGTGGTTGGTTGTTGGTGGTAGGAGTAGGAAGGAAGGAAAGAAAGAAAGAAGGAAGATAAGAAAGAAGGAAGGTAGGTTGGTTGGTAGGAAGTAGGAAAGAAAGAAGGAAGGAAGGAAACTAGGAAGGAAGGAAACTAGGTTGGTTGGTTGGTAGGAAGGTAAGAAGGAAGGTTGGTAGGTAGGTAGGTAAGAAAGAAGGAAGGTAGGAAGGAAGGTTGGTAGGTAGGTAGGTAAGAAAGAAGGAAGGTAGGAAGGAAGGTTGGTAGGTAAGAAAGAAGGAAGGTAGGAAGGAAGGTTGGTAGGTAAGAAAGAAGGAAGGTAGGAAGGAAGGAAGGAAGGTAGGAAGGAAAGTAAGAAAGAAGGAAGGTAGGAAGGAAGGTAGGTAGGTAAGAAAGAAGGTAGGTAGGTAGGTAGGTAGGTAGATAGGGAAGGTAGGAAGGAAGGAAGGAAAGTAAGAAAGAAGGAAGGTAGGTAGGTAAGAAAGAAGGAAGGGAGGAAAGAAGGTCAGTCGGTCGGTGGGTAGAAATATTGAATAAACTGAGTATTTTGACGACGTATTATTATTTATAATGTGAGTTTCTTGCCTGGTTCATCAGAGTGATGTGGATCCAGCCGCTGGGCTCCACCATCTCCAACTGCTGCAGAGAGGAGGAGCAGAACGTCGAGGACCATATCAATCATTGAAACCATTACCCATGACTTCACCCCGATGTCACGGTGAGGACGAGTTACCCTGATCTCCTGCAGGTTGTGGAAGTTGTTTCCGACCCGGACGGAGATCTTGCTGGGCGTGTAGCTCTCGTCTGATTTGTAATCGGCGTAGATGCACAGCAGCTTCACCGTGGTCCTCCTCCTGAACGGGCCACAACCCGGAGGATTAGAGACATGGGGGGGTAATATTCAAAGAGACACACTCGAACGGATTTATAGGAAGAATCTGAAAAACATTCAGATTTAATTAAATACATAAATTCCCAATAAAACCTCTAATTTATTATGTTTGCATTTACGTACTATTTAAAGAGTACCTGAACTGGATGTTGACGAGGTGAGGCTGAGAGCCGTCGGACTGCCAGTACGTCTCCAGGTTATCGTCTCTCAGCTGATCCACTCCGAACCCTGCAGAGGAGAGTAAACAAACAACATCTGTCAACAAACATTCAGAACAACATCTGTCAACAAACACTGAGAGAACGTTGTTGAGCATCAGCAGGAGAGGACTCTTTAAAGTAGAGACGCTACATACTGATATACACCTGAACATCAGCAGGAGAGGACTCTTTAAAGTGGAGACGCTACATACTGATATACACCTGAACATCAGCAGGAGAGGACTCTTTAAAGTAGAGACACTACATACTGATATACACCTGAACATCAGCAGGAGAGGACTCTTTAAAGTAGAGACACTACATACTGATATACACCTGAACATCAGCAGGAGAGGACTCTTTAAAGTAGAGACACTACATACTGATATACACCTGAACATCAGCAGGAGAGGACTCTTTAAAGTAGAGACACTACATACTGATATACACCTGAACATCAGCAGGAGAGGACTCTTTAAAGTAGAGACACTACATACTGATATACACCTGAACATCAGCAGGAGAGTACTCTTTAAAGTAGAGACGCTACATACTGATATACACCTGAACATCAGCAGGAGAGGACTCTTTAAAGTAGAGACGCTACATACTGATATACACCTGAACATCAGCAGGAGAGGACTCTTTAAAGTAGAGACACTACACACTGATATACACCTGAACATCAGCGGGAGAGGACTCTTTAAAGTAGAGACACTAAATGTGTCCACGTCTCTCACCAGGTTTACAGGAGGACAGCGACCACACCGCCTGGGATCCGATCTCTCGGACCATCCCGGTTCTCTCCAGCTGCTTCGGGTCGACTCCGGGGGGGGTCTTACTGGGAGTCGCCATCCTGCCACCACAGAAGAAGAAAAACACACGATCAACGCCACAGACAGCGTGTATGTGATGTATCTAATTGCGTGTCATCTGTGTTGCCGTGGGCGGAGCCTGTGACCTCAGATCGTCTGCGGCTACGTGCACACGACTTTTTAGCTTCGTTTCATTTTCTAATTGAGATATCTAAATTAGAAATTAGATTATCTGAAGTATTTTCTCTGAAATATGAGTCATGAAACAATCTAAGTACATGTACAGGTACTTGTACTTTACTTGAGTATTCCATGTTATGGTACTGTGTACTTCTACCCCACTACAGTTCAGAGGTAAATGGTGTACTTATACTCCACTACATGTATTAATACCTTTAGTTTATTCACAGATGAAGGATGTGAAATATAACCAAGTGTTGAATCAGACTTTAGTTCCACCTGGAGTGAATCCACCAGCTACCCTGCAGTCTACAAAGTACTTCAGACTAGCTGCTCCTTCACCAGCTACCCTGCAGTCTACAAAGTACTTCAGACTAGCTGCACCTCCACCAGCTACCCTGCAGTCTACAAAGTACTTCAGACTAGCTGCACCTCCACCAGCTACCCTGCAGTCTACAAAGTACTTCAGACTAGCTGCTCCTCCACCAGCTACCCTGCAGTCTACAAAGTACTTCAGACTAGCTGCACCTCCACCAGCTACCCTGCAGTCTACAAAGTACTTCAGACTAGCTGCTCCTCCACCAGCTACCCTGCAGTCTACAAAGTACTTCAGACTAGCTGCTCCTCCACCAGCTACCCTGCAGTCTACAAAGTACTTCAGACTAGCTGCACCTTCACCAGCTACCCTGCAGTCTACAAAGTACTTCAGACTAGCTGCACCTCCACCAGCTACCCTGCAGTCTACAAAGTACTTCAGACTAGCTGCTCCTCCACCAGCTACCCTGCAGTCTACAAAGTACTTCAGACTAGCTGCACCTCCACCAGCTACCCTGCACTCTACAAAGTACTTCAGACTAGCTGCACCTCCACCAGCTACCCTGCAGTCTACAAAGTACTTCAGACTAGCTGCACCTTTACCAGCTCTGAGAACACTGTAAAGATTCTACTTTTACTCAAGTACAATATCTGAGTACTTCTACTTTTACTGAAGTAGAATATCTGTGTACTTCTACTTGTACTGAGGTGCAGATCTGAGTACTTCTACCTGAGTACTTCTACTTGTACTGAGGTGCAGACCTGAGTACTTCTACTTGTACTGAAGTGCAGACCTGAGTACTTCTACTTGTACTGAGGTGCAGACCTGAGTACTTCTACTTGTACTGAGGTGCAGACCTGAGTACTTCTACTTGTACTGAGGTGCAGACCTGAGTACTTCTACTTGTACTGAGGTGCAGACCTGAGTACTTCTACTTGTACTGAGGTGCAGACCTGAGTACTTCTACTTGTACTGAGGTGCAGACCTGAGTACTTCTACTTGTACTGAGGTGCAGACCTGAGTACTTCTACTTGTACTGAGGTGCAGACCTGAGTACTTCTACTTGTACTGAAGTGCAGACCTGAGTACTTCTACTTGTACTGAGGTGCAGACCTGAGTACTTCTACTTGTACTGAGGTGCAGACCTGAGTACTTCTACCTGAGTACTTCTACTTGTACTGAGGTGCAGACCTGAGTACTTCTACCTGAGTACTTCTACTTGTACTGAGGTGCAGACCTGAGTACTTCTACTTGTACTGAGGTGCAGACCTGAGTACTTCTACTTGTACTGAGGTGCAGACCTGAGTACTTCTACTTGTACTGAGGTGCAGACCTGAGTACTTCTACTTGTACTGAGGTGCAGACCTGAGTACTTCTACTTGTACTGAAGTGCAGACCTGAGTACTTCTACTTGTACTGAGGTGCAGACCTGAGTACTTCTACCTGAGTACTTCTACTTGTACTGAGGTGCAGACCTGAGTACTTCTACCTGAGTACTTCTACTTGTACTGAGGTGCAGACCTGAGTACTTCTACTTGTACTGAGGTGCAGACCTGAGTACTTCTACTTGTACTGAGGTGCAGACCTGAGTACTTCTACTTGTACTGAAGTGCAGACCTGAGTACTTCTACCTGAGTACTTCTACTTGTACTGAGGTGCAGACCTGAGTACTTCTACCTGAGTACTTCTACTTGTACTGAGGTGCAGACCTGAGTACTTCTACTTGTACTGAGGTGCAGACCTGAGTACTTCTACTTGTACTGAGGTGCAGACCTGAGTACTTCTACTTGTACTGAAGTGCAGACCTGAGTACTTCTACCTGAGTACTTCTACTTGTACTGAGGTGCAGACCTGAGTACTTCTACTTGTACTGAGGTGCAGACCTGAGTACTTCTACTTGTACTGAGGTGCAGACCTGAGTACTTCTACTTGTACTGAGGTGCAGACCTGAGTACTTCTACTTGTACTGAGGTGCAGACCTGAGTACTTCTACTTGTACTGAAGTGCAGACCTGAGTACTTCTACTTGTACTGAGGTGCAGACCTGAGTACTTCTACCTGAGTACTTCTACTTGTACTGAGGTGCAGACCTGAGTACTTCTACTTGTACTGAGGTGCAGACCTGAGTACTTCTACTTGTACTGAAGTGCAGACCTGAGTACTTCTACCTGAGTACTTCTACTTGTACTGAGGTGCAGACCTGAGTACTTCTACTCCGATCTGTCGGTATAGTATTCCCTGGCAGCGGTGTAAGCATAACACACGTCTCTGCGGCTAGCTGTTAGCAGCTAATGCTCTGCCCCAACAGCCGGTGCTTTAACGTTAAGACAGACGCTTGATTACAACTTACAAGAGCTGTTATTCCAAGCGTCCCCCGTGTCCTCTGAGCGCATCAGAAAACAGCCTTAGGCGCAGGAAAAGTGTGAAAATATCCGCTTTGTTTTGTTTTTTTCTGCAGCTTCGAATCTCCCACTCCTGTGTGTCCGCGTTAGATGACGTCACCGGCAGAGCGTTTTGTCGCATGGTGTTGACGTCATGCCGTTGCCATATATTCGAATCTATGCATTTATTAAGAATAAACAGGACCGTGTTGTTGTACTTCTGGTTCACGAGAAGCGCCGTGACGTCACAGGATTTCAAACGGCTCGATTCTGTTCACACGCCGCGCGCAGCGTTTTGGTCACCTTGATCACCTTTCGTGTGTGTTCAGGGGGAGAGGTGAACATCCGTCTGTAATCCACCAGTATATTTGTTGTTGACATGTGAACAGTCCCCTTTTGTTTACTCACATCATGCCGTAAACATTATTTCCACGGTTGTATGATCCACCAGTACACTTGTTGTTGTTGACAGGTGAACAGTCCCCTTTTGTTTACTCACATCATGCCGTAAACATTATTTCCACGGTTGTAATATCCACCAGTACACTTGTTGTTGTTGACAGGTGAACAGTCCCCTTTTGTTTACTCACATCATGCCGTAAACATTATTTCCACGGTTGTAATATCCACCAGTACACTTGTTGTTGTTGACAGGTGAACAGTCCCCTTTTGTTTACTCACATCATGCCGTAAACATTATTTCCACGGTTGTATGATCCACCAGTACACTTGTTGTTGTTGACAGGTAAACAGTCCCCTTTTGTTTACTCACATCATGCCGTAAACATTATTTCCACGGTTGTAATATCCACCAGTACACTTGTTGTTGTTGACAGGTGAACAGTCCCCTTTTGTTTATTCACATCATGCCGTAAACATTATTTCCACGGCTGTATTTTAACTTCTGACAAGATGGGCGATTTGGAGGCAGAGTTCGACCCGGTCAAAGAACTGGAAACACACGCGGCGGCTTTGGAGATCGAGCGTCGAAATATGCGACCACAATATCAGGAGGCGCAGCAACGTCAGGATATCTACGACGAAGAAGTCGCGGTTTGTAAACCTTTGGAAAGAAAGCGAGATGATCTCCGTAAAGAACTTGTTGAGATGAAAAACGCCGTCGAACATCCCAAAGCTCAAACATCGAATAAAGCTGAAAAAAGGGATCGTGCGAGATAACGAGGCCATGAAGGAGGAATTACGTCGCGTCAAAGAGAGGCTTCGGGTTCTCGGGATTCCAGACGAAGCTCACGAGATCGCAAAAGTCGACACTGAAGATCTGAAAATACGCAATACAGAATGCGACGGCGTGACCAACGATGAGAAAGAAGAAGCCCTGAAAGCGAAGGAAGACGCGGTGAGTCGGGGAAACGAAGCCTTGCAACACGAGATGCAGGAGATTGAGACAGAGAAGGAAGAAGCCCGGCGCGAAAAGTACAACGCGGGAAAACCGGCGGTCGAAAGTCAAGAGCTGTGAAACTGAGGCTCTGCGGGAAAAACTGGAGTGTCTGAAGACGAAACATCGGGACCTGAAGAGAGAGAACGACAACGTGAAGGAGAACATCGAGCTACAAAGAGAGTTCAAGGACAGCTACTCAGAACTGGAAGCTTTCGAGGACGGACTTCGTGCCGAATTCAAAGTCCCGAGTATAGGACACGCGCAGAAGTCCACGAAAGAGTTCTGAAAGAGGAACAGTGGAAGGACAAACACGACCGGCTGAAAACACAAACGGACGCCTTTGAGCGACGGACTCAGAAAGGACATCCAGTCGTTCGGAGACAGACCCAAAACCCTGAGTGACTTCCGGGCCGACGTGAAAAGAATACAGAAAGAAAAGAAAGCTCTGCTCAAACTGGCTGAACATCGAAATGCATGTCGGACGAATTAAACGTCGTGAATGCACAGAACAAGGACTTGAGCGATCAGAGAGACGCATGTCTTCAAATGCTGGAGGAGAAGAAGGACTCTCGCAGCCAAAGCTAATCTTCTCACCGTGATTTCATCCACTTTCTTTTCTTTCTTTAATCTTTGAAGCGGGTTTACCCCAGGTGCTCCAGTTGCTTCCCGCATTACAACCTCTTGCTTTGGTTATTCTGTAAAAAAAAACCATTGTTTCCTACGGGATGACGTTCCAACCTTCGCTTTGACGTTAGAACTTTCGTTACCTACAGGAAGACGTTCCAACTTTCGTTTCCTACGGGAAGACGTTCCAACTTTCGTTACCTATGGGAAGACGTTCCAACTTGCGTTACCTACGGGAAGACGTTCCAACTTTCGTTTCCTACGGGAAGACGTTCCAACTTTCGTTTCCTACGGGCAGACGTTCCAACTTTCGTTTCCTACAAGAAGACGTTCCAATTTCCGTTACCTACGGGAGACGTTCCAACCTTCGTTACCTACGGGAAGACGTTCCAACTTTCGTTACCTACGGGAAGACGTTCCAACTTTCGTTTCCTACGGGAAGACGTTCCAACTTGCGTTACCTACGGGAAGACGTTCCAACTTTCGTTTCCTACGGGCAGACGTTCTAACTTTCGTTTCCTACGGGCAGACGTTCCAACTTTCGTTTCCTACAAGAAGACGTTCCAATTTTCGTTACCTACGGGAGACGTTCCAACCTTCGTTACCTACGGGAAGACGTTCCAACTTTCGTTACCTACGGGAAGACGTTCCAACTTTCGTTTCCTACGGGAAGACGTTCCAACTTTCGTTTCCTACGGGAAGACGTTCCAACTTTCGTTTCCTACGGGAAGACGTTCCAACTTTCGTTACCTACAGGAAGACGTTCCAACTTTCGTTTCCTACAAGAAGACGTTCCAATTTTCGTTACCTACGGGAAGACGTTCCAACTTTCGTTTCCTACAAGAAGACGTTCCAACTTTCGTCTCCTACGGGAAGACGTTCCAACTTTCGTTTCCTACGGGAAGACGTTCCAACTTGCGTTACCTATGGGAAGACGTTCCAACTTTCGTTTCCTACGGGCAGACGTTCCAACTTTCGTTTCCTACGGGCAGACGTTCCAACTTTCGTTTCCTACAAGAAGACGTTCCAATTTTCGTTACCTACGGGAGACGTTCCAACCTTCGTTACCTATGGGAAGACGTTCCAACTTTCGTTACCTACGGGAAGACGTTCCAACTTTCGTTTCCTACGGGAAGACGTTCCAACTTTCGTTTCCTACGGGAAGACGTTCCAACTTTCGTTACCTACGGGAAGACGTTCCAACTTTCGTTTCCTACAAGAAGACGTTCCAATTTTCGTTACCTACGGGAAGACGTTCCAACTTTCGTTTCCTACGGGAAGACGTTCCAACTTTCGTCTCCTACGGGAAGACGTTCCAACTTCCGTTACCTACGGGAAGACGTTCCAACTTTCGTTTCCTACAAGAAGTCGTTCCAACTTTCGTTTCCTACGGGAAGACGTTCCAACTTTCGTTACCTACGGGAAGACGTTCCAACTTTCGTTTCCTACGGGAAGACGTTCCAACTTTCGTTACCTACGGGAAGACGTTCCAACTTAAGTTTCCTACGGGAAGACGTTCCAACTTTCGTTTCCTACGGGAAGACGTTCCAACTTTCGTTACCTACGGGAAGACGTTCCAACTTTCGTTTCCTACGGGAAGACGTTCCAACTTTCGTTACCTACGGGAAGACGTTCCAACTTTCGTTTCCTACAAGAAGACGTTCCAACTTTCGTTTCCTACGGGAAGACGTTCCAACTTTCGTTTCCTACGGGAAGACGTTCCAACTTTCGTTTCCTACGGGAAGACGTTCCAACTTTCGTTACCTACGGGAAGACGTTCCAACTTTCGTTACCTACGGGAAGACGGTCCAACTTTCGTTTCCTACGGGAAGACGTTCCAACTTTCGTTTCCTACAAGAAGACGTTCCAACTTTCGTTTCCTACGGGAAGACGTTCCAACTTTCGTCTCCTACGGGAAGACGTTCCAACTTTCGTTACCTACGGGAAGACGTTCCAACTTCCGTTACCTACAAGAAGACGTTCCAACTTTCGTTTCCTACAAGAAGTCGTTCCAACTTTCGTTTCCTACGGGAAGACGTTCCAACTTTCGTTACCTACGGGAAGACGTTCCAACTTTCGTTTCCTACGGGAAGACGTTCCAACTTTCGTTACCTACGGGAAGACGTTCCAACTTTCGTTTCCTACGGGAAGACGTTCCAACTTTCGTTACCTACGGGAAGACGTTCCAACTTTCGTTTCCTACGGGAAGACGTTCCAACTTTCGTTTCCTACGGGAAGACGTTCCAACTTTCGTTACCTACGGGAAGACGTTCCAACTTTCGTTTCCTACGGGCAGACGTTCTAACTTTCGTTTCCTACGGGCAGACGTTCCAACTTTCGTTTCCTACAAGAAGACGTTCCAATTTTCGTTACCTACGGGAGACGTTCCAACCTTCGTTACCTACGGGAAGACGTTCCAACTTTCGTTACCTACGGGAAGACGTTCCAACTTTCGTTTCCTACGGGAAGACGTTCCAACTTTCGTTTCCTACGGGAAGACGTTCCAACTTTCGTTTCCTACGGGAAGACGTTCCAACTTTCGTTACCTACAGGAAGACGTTCCAACTTTCGTTTCCTACAAGAAGACGTTCCAATTTTCGTTACCTACGGGAAGACGTTCCAACTTTCGTTTCCTACAAGAAGACGTTCCAACTTTCGTCTCCTACGGGAAGACGTTCCAACTTTCGTTTCCTACGGGAAGACGTTCCAACTTGCGTTACCTATGGGAAGACGTTCCAACTTTCGTTTCCTACGGGCAGACGTTCCAACTTTCGTTTCCTACGGGCAGACGTTCCAACTTTCGTTTCCTACAAGAAGACGTTCCAATTTTCGTTACCTACGGGAGACGTTCCAACCTTCGTTACCTATGGGAAGACGTTCCAACTTTCGTTACCTACGGGAAGACGTTCCAACTTTCGTTTCCTACGGGAAGACGTTCCAACTTTCGTTTCCTACGGGAAGACGTTCCAACTTTCGTTACCTACGGGAAGACGTTCCAACTTTCGTTTCCTACAAGAAGACGTTCCAATTTTCGTTACCTACGGGAAGACGTTCCAACTTTCGTTTCCTACGGGAAGACGTTCCAACTTTCGTCTCCTACGGGAAGACGTTCCAACTTCCGTTACCTACGGGAAGACGTTCCAACTTTCGTTTCCTACAAGAAGTCGTTCCAACTTTCGTTTCCTACGGGAAGACGTTCCAACTTTCGTTACCTACGGGAAGACGTTCCAACTTTCGTTTCCTACGGGAAGACGTTCCAACTTTCGTTACCTACGGGAAGACGTTCCAACTTAAGTTTCCTACGGGAAGACGTTCCAACTTTCGTTTCCTACGGGAAGACGTTCCAACTTTCGTTACCTACGGGAAGACGTTCCAACTTTCGTTTCCTACGGGAAGACGTTCCAACTTTCGTTACCTACGGGAAGACGTTCCAACTTTCGTTTCCTACAGAAGACGTTCCAACTTTCGTTTCCTACGGGAAGACGTTCCAACTTTCGTTTCCTACGGGAAGACGTTCCAACTTTCGTTTCCTACGGGAAGACGTTCCAACTTTCGTTACCTACGGGAAGACGTTCCAACTTTCGTTACCTACGGGAAGACGGTCCAACTTTCGTTTCCTACGGGAAGACGTTCCAACTTTCGTTTCCTACAAGAAGACGTTCCAACTTTCGTTTCCTACGGGAAGACGTTCCAACTTTCGTCTCCTACGGGAAGACGTTCCAACTTTCGTTACCTACGGGAAGACGTTCCAACTTCCGTTACCTACAAGAAGACGTTCCAACTTTCGTTTCCTACAAGAAGTCGTTCCAACTTTCGTTTCCTACGGGAAGACGTTCCAACTTTCGTTACCTACGGGAAGACGTTCCAACTTTCGTTTCCTACGGGAAGACGTTCCAACTTTCGTTACCTACGGGAAGACGTTCCAACTTTCGTTTCCTACGGGAAGACGTTCCAACTTTCGTTACCTACGGGAAGACGTTCCAACTTTCGTTTCCTACGGGAAGACGTTCCAACTTTCGTTTCCTACGGGAAGACGTTCCAACTTTCGTTACCTACGGGAAGACGTTCCAACTTTCGTTTCCTTCGAGAAGACGTTCCAACTTTCGTTACCTACGGGAAGACGTTCCAACTTTCGTTACCTACGGGAAGACGGTCCAACTTTCGTTTCCTACGGGAAGACGTTCCAACTTTCGTTTCCTACAAGAAGACGTTCCAACTTTCGTTTCCTACGGGAAGACGTTCCAACTTTCGTTTCCTACGGGAAGACGTTCCAACTTTCGTTACCTACGGGAAGACGTTCCAACTTCCGTTACCTACGGGAAGACGTTCCAACTTTCGTTACCTACGGGAAGACGTTCCAACTTTCGTTACCTACGGGAAGACGTTCCAACTTTCGTTTCCTACGGGAAGACGTTCCAACCTTTGTTGCCTACGGGAAGACGTTCCAACTTTCGTTTCCTACAGGAAGACGTTCCAACTTTCGTTTCCTACGGGAAGACGTTCCAACTTTCATTACCTACGGGAAGACGTTCCAACTTTCGTTACCTACGGGAAGACGTTCCAACCTTTCTACAGGCAGCTACGTTTCGTACGGGATGACGTTCTAACCTACGTTTCCTACGGGAAGACGTTCTGACCATCGGCGGAATTTATACTGGGGACGCTTGGGACCCAAGCACTTTTGGAAATGGATCACTTTGCATTAGGACAATTTGTTTAAAATGTTCTGAAAATAAACGTGCACAAAGAATTGTACACTTTGCCCAAGAAAACATTGTTCACACTCAGACTGTTCACACTTTTCGGGTCTATTTAAAGGACCTGTGATGAGTTTAATATGAATAATAATTTAATAGAGAATAGGTACGTATGGATCTTGGATAACTGGACTGAAACTCCCACTGTACAAAAATAAATGAAAAACCGTTATAATTTATAAATGAACAAATACAAGTATATATGGTAAGAATAAGAATAATGATTTAAATTAAATGTTTTTAATTCAAATGAACATGAGCAGAAAGTAATTCACACTAGAAAAGACCCTATATAATACACAATATAAGGATGTATTGAATACATTGAGTACTCTACATATCTCCTACACGGACTGGAGAGGTACTCGGATCCCATCTTTATTTTAAAAATATTTTAATCTTTGTGGAAAATAAGTTTTCTTTCTAGTTGCCACGGGAAAGGACTTTTTTTTATTAATTACAATTTAAATTAAACTGGTGCAGGAAAAATGACGTCACGCTCACAGCCTGTGTCGTCGCACAGTGTTTGCGTCAGCCCCCTCGCGCCATCTTTCAGCCGGCTCGAGAAGAACACGTTGCTGAAAGATTTAATAACTTTTTCTCTCAATATTTCGCCTCTAAACATCGTTTTTTCTCCCGTTGTTTCTTCAACCGAGTAACGGGAGAAGAAGTGGGGTGAGTTTTTCTCTCAAAAACCGTGGATTCTGTGCCGTTTTTAGGTGTTTTATTTAACCCTTACAGCGATCATCTGTCAAAGTGCGAGGCCTCTGACGCTAAGCTAACTGTTAGCAATGGTTATAATGTGTGGAGCTTAAAGCTTAAAATGTGGCTTTTTTATTCATATTTAACCCACTTTAAGTTCTCAATGTTTTAAATGTGCATTATATGATGTATATAATTCACATATACACATATAGACGTCAGTAGCTGGATGGACAGTAGTGTTAACAACAGTAGCCATATTAATAGCTTCTAACGTGTGGATTTAACGGAACATATTAGCGTTACATGTGTCATAAAAACGACTTTTGAACCCACTTTAAGACCAATGTTGAGTTGATTCAACACTACTACGTGATTTCAAGTGGATTTGAATAATATGTAGTGTACAATTCATTGAAGAAAGGCTCAAAAAATGCCATCCTCAAAGTAAAATGTTCTTATTTTACACATTTTCACGTTTTTTGTTGGATTTCTTTGTATATTTTGTTTAAATACGGCATACAGAGTCTACCTTTTATGTAACATGCTTTTACGAAACATAATGTGGTTGGTAAAAGCACAATAACACCTGATTTAACACGAAGAAGAAGTGGATATATTACTATTCTGTATACACACACAATATGTTCGTAGGGGCTTGTATTTTAATTGCAGGTGTATAATGTGGTTGTTAAAAGCCCTGTAACACCTGATTTAACATGACGATGAAGCGAACATATTAGCATACTGTATACACTCTTATAATGTGTGTATTTAGCATGAACAACCAGCTTAAAGTGTGGCTTTTTGTAACCCCATCAGTTATTGTATTACGGTGTGGGTTAAACAGCTGCTGTATCTTAAAGAATAATATTTCTTATAATGGATTCATTCAGCGTATGGGTGCATATTCAGGTTATTTAAGGACACATCCACACACATCAGGTTGTTGTCTAATCCTTATTTGTCTTCACATGTTTCATTGGAGGTGTTTAATGTATATAATAGCTGGCTTTATTGAACAAGAACCATCCGTTAGTCTCTAAAACAGAAGGGTTGATACGTAGATTATAGCTAAAAGCACACATACAATATTTTACAATTCATTTAAAATCTCAAATGATATTATTATACAGATGGAGACTCTATAAAGTTACCTAACAATCAACAATTCCTCGTCACACTGACGATTAAAACCAGATCAAGATACAGATGTATGACATGTATAAATAAATACTCGTACATTAGTCTTTCCAAAGGAACTCTATGAAACCAGGATCCCCGCTGCATCGCATTTGGTTTCCAGCGAGGATCGGTTTCAGGTCTGTGGGAGTAGATTAGCGGCAGCCCTTTTGTTACAGGCCTTTTTTTTGTTCAGGGTCAAATGTGTTGCTTCAGCAGAGGTGTGTGTGTGTGTGTGTGTGTGTCCGAACACTGACATTTAAAATAATGCCGTTGCCTTTATGCGCCCTCAAACCAGAATGCAGATTGAAGTGATGCCAGACAACAAAAACGGTTTAATTACTACAGAGATATGAGTACGATATACATATCATCGGTAGAAGATACACAAATACGCACGACATTGGGGAGGTGAGGTGCGACAACATGAACCTTTCTGTTGGTCGCTTGTTAGCAGACCCTTCACGCGATGGCAGAGCGAACAGGTACAGGCAGGGACGGTAGTGATAGCCCTATAGTTTAAATCTGCTACCCACACATGGACATGGGTTACTATTTAAAACAAAATGGTAAATGTATTTAGGAACCTATCCACGTGATTTTTAAGCACTTTGAGGGGAACATTCAATTCAATTCAAAACCTTTATAGTACCAACAGCATCTGAGTGAGCAGCGTCCGACCGAGCTTTGAAAACATGTAGTGGCGCTAGCTTGGTAAGTTTCCATTCTTGTTGCAGACGGTTCCAAGTTAGAGGAGCTGCGCATCTGAAAGCTTTCTTCCCTGAGACCGTCCTAGCACTTGGAACATTTAATAAAACCACAGCATGCGATCTCAGGCAATACGTACTTTCAATTCGCAGAGAGATATAAGATGGAAGTTTATCCAACATGGCTTTATAAATGAAAATGTACCAGCGACTGAGCCTCCGTACAGAGAGTGAAGGCAAACCAGCCTTGCATACAGGGTGCAGTGAAGGGTTAATGCTTTACAGTTAGTCACACATCTCAGAGCGCTGTGATAGGCGGCATGTAACTTGACCAGGCAACGGGCCGGTGCATTCATACAGACCAGATCCCCAGAGTGCAGCACAGGTCAAAGGTCACAGAGCCTTTTCCTGGCCTCAAGCGAGAAGCAGGACTTGTTCCTGGAGAAGGAACCTAGCCTAACCCTCAGCTCTTTAAGCAGGTTAGTGACATGAAATTTGGGTTAGGGTTGGGAGACTATAGGTTGGGACGTGTGCCGGAGACGATAGGTTGGGACGTGTGCCGGAGACGATAGGTTGGGACGTGTGCCGGAGACTATAGGTTGGGACGTGTGCCGGAGACTATAGGTTCGGGACGTGTGCCGGAGACGATAGGTTGGGACGTGTGCCGGAGACTATAGGTTGGGACGTGTGCCGGAGACGATAGGTTGGGACGTGTCACGTGTGCCGGAGACGATAGGTTGGGACGTGTGCCGGAGACTATAGGTTGGGACGTGTGCTGGAGACGATAGGTTGGGACGTGTCACGTGTGCCGGAGACGATAGGTTGGGACGTGTCACGTGTGCCGGAGACGATAGGTTGGGACCTGTGCCGGAGACGATAGGTTGGGACCTGTGCCGGAGACTATAGGTTGGGACGTGTGCTGGAGACGATAGGTTGGGACGTGTCACGTGTGCCGGAGACGATAGGTTGGGACGTGTGCCGGAGACGATAGGTTGGGACGTGTGCCGGAGACGATAGGTTGGGACGTGTGCTGGAGACGATAGGTTGGGACGTGTCACGTGTGCCGGAGACGATAGGTTGGGACGTGTCACGTGTGCCGGAGACGATAGGTTGGGACGTGTCACGTGTGCCGGAGACGATAGGTTGGGACCTGTGCCGGAGACGATAGGTTGGGACGTGTGCCGGAGACAATAGGTTGGGACGTGTGCCGGAGACAATAGGTTGGGACGTGTGCCGGAGACGATAGGTTGGGACGCTGTGCCGGAGACGATAGGTTGGGACGTGTGCCGGAGACTATAGGTTCAGACGTGTGCCGGAGACGATAGGTTGGGACGTGTGCCGGAGACGATAGGTTGGGACGTGTGCCGGAGACGATAGGTTGGGACGTGTGCCGGAGACGATAGGTTGGGACGTGTGCCGGAGACTATAGGTTCGGACGTGTGCCGGAGACGATAGGTTGGGACATGTGCCGGAGACGATAGGTTGGGACGTGTGCCGGAGACGATAGGTTGGGACGTGTCACGTGTGCCGGAGACGATAGGTTGGGACGTGTGCCGGAGACTATAGGTTGGGACGTGTGCTGGAGACGATAGGTTGGGACGTGTCACGTGTGCCGGAGACGATAGGTTGGGACGTGTCACGTGTGCCGGAGACGATAGGTTGGGACGTGTGCCGGAGACTATAGGTTGGGACGTGTGCTGGAGACGATAGGTTGGGACGTGTCACGTGTGCCGGAGACTATAGGTTGGGACGTGTGCCGGAGACTATAGGTTGGGACGTGTGCCGGAGACGATAGGTTGGGACGTGTGCTGGAGACGATAGGTTGGGACGTGTCACGTGTGCCGGAGACGATAGGTTGGGACGT
>CM070489.1:2141730-2144230 GCA_036324585.1 Champsocephalus esox
CTCTATCACACATACTCACTCTCACACATTCACTCTCACACACACACACACACACACACACACACACACACACACACTCACACTCACTCACTCTCACACATTCACTCTCACACTCACACTCACACACCCACACACACACACACTCTAACAAACATCACATTTTCCAATAGAAAGCAACTTAATGCAGCATTTAAAGGGGACGAGTGGGGACTTGTGATTGGCTGGTGCTGTTGCCGGGCAACAATAAGCGCCATCAGCTAAATGTGGAAGAACAAAAGGGTTGGCGGGAAACGAGTAGGAACACTTTCAGTGCAGTTGAGTTTGAAAAGTGACACTTAGCGGTGCACCTGTTCACCCGGTCTGGTTCTGTGTTGTGATTGGCTGGTGTGTTTGTGCCGTTGCCGCGCAGATCTGACTCACCTGAGGGAGAGGAACGTGGAGGATCTGTCGGGAGGAGAGCTGCAGAGATTCGCCTGCGCTGTGGTCTGCATCCAGAGAGCCGACATGTGAGGAGGCCATGTTAGGATTTGTGAGCGTGCCAGACTAAGGACGTACATTAGTGTAACAAAGATATTCTGTGGTGAACGCTCCCAGACCAGAACTGGCACATTCAGGAAATAAATAAAAACAAACGGTTCACTTTAAGGTAACGTATCCTCGGACCAAAATCACCACTCGACAGATATTCAATTTCTCAGAAAGTCCACGTGTCTTTCAAATAAATACGTACTCGCACACACATCGATACTTAAGCAATAGCTCACGACAGGCCGTGGTATATGCTCATTATATCACAGCTAAGTTGTATCACGCCCCTTAGTCAAATCAAGCAATCTGATTGGCCGATAGTGTCTTTGCGTTCCTTTTTGATTACAGATTTGAAAACATCGTTGCTTGCTTTAAAAGTAGCACAACTCATGATGTCAGACCTTGGAGAGTATCTAGATATCCCTGCCCTGATGCCAAAGTACCTGCCAACTGAACATGTGTCGCCGTTTGATGTGTATGTCTGGACCGCTGCCCGTTACTTCTCCGCTGCTTTCTTGGTCCAGTTTGCAGTTTCCTTTTCAACCCAACGGTATTCTGTTTTTCTCAGACGCGGAGGGATACTGACTTGTTGTGAAAAGTAACTTACAATTCTACCCGTGGTATACGCTCAGTCTATCACGCCTAAGAACCAATCAGATTGCTTGATTTGACTTGTCCGTTTTATAAAAATAATATCCACGTTGATCTCCTTCGATGCTCCAGTCAGGTCTCACGGTCATTCCAGGTCCTGCAGAAGTTATGGAAATGGAACTAAAGTTGCGTCAAATATAATGTATTTATATATATATTTTTTATCGAATCGCCAACATAGCAATGCTGTAATGAGAATACGTACTTATCGTATCGTAACGAAACTTAGAATGGCATTTACCTGTCGAGTAGCGGTGTAACGGTTCAGACATTTCGGTTCGTTTTCGGTACAGCAGAAAGAATGATCACAAAACGTAAAATATTTTGGGGTTTCTTTAATTATTATTAAACCGTGAATATTCACTCAAATACAAAATATAATACAATAAACATTAAGGTGCAGCTTTTCGATGAACTGAAATAATCTGTATTTGAACTGTCCTAGTTGCTAAGCAGCCAGTTCGACATTAGGACGTGCTTGTCTGTTCTAAAGAAAGATGAACTTGTCCAGATCTGCTGCCACTAGCAACGTCTCCTGCCGTGGAGAACCCCGTCTCTAGGGACAGAGGTAGCCGACACAGCCAGGTAGCGCTTTGTTACCATGGCAACATAAGGATATTTGGCGTTTGTAATAGCTCTGGCTCGGTCTGAACTCTCTGCGAGCGGTGGACGCTACATGCTAGCAAGAGTTGGGTTTGACCTTCAGTCTTTTGGTACCGGTGATATTCACGTTCGGCTGATGCCTTTTCAAATGAGTTCGATGTATCGCCAGCCGCGTAACCAATGTTAGTCGAACAATGCCGACAAACCGCTTTGGTTCGGTCCACCTGTCTTTGTCCTGGTGCTGGGGGGGGAAACGATTATTTAGAAAACGATTAATCGGGCGATTATTTGATCGATTAGTCGACTAATCTAACGATTATTTTTCTGTTGTTCGATTCATAAAAAACGTAATGTAAAAAAAAATCTTAATATTTAAGAACCTATGAATGTGTAATACCAGATTAACGGGAATAATCTCAGCTAACTGACGATACAAACCATGTTTACCAAAACAAAACACAAGTCTCATAAGAAGCATCTAAATGACCCCTGAGCGAAAAATGCTAACGGACATTGGCACAGAACTCAAGATACCCTTATTACTCATCGTAGCTGCACAGACAAGATATCCGATTACAGCTGAGACTCCACAGATTATTTAGGTATATAGTATCATCCCTGAGCGATCCGGACTCTGACAGGGGAAGCAAACACAGACACCACAACACGTACCTTTACAGAGCTTCAAGGGAGATCGTCTCAGCTGTCGATCTGATCA
>CM070489.1:2149230-2154230 GCA_036324585.1 Champsocephalus esox
ATGCCTCTGTGATGCTGCGGGGCTTTAAACCGGCTGCTTTGTCTCAGTACCCGTCGATGGTGAAGACGATGGGAGACTTCACTCTGGAGATCCGAGCGGGGGAGTTCACCGACTCCGAGATCATGGTGATGCTCGGGGAGAACGGTCAGAGCACGCTTTCATTACGTTATTTACACTCGCAACCTTTCCGTTTCCTTAAGGCTACAAGAGTGTGAGAACGGCTCAAGTCCTACTCCTTCCCTTACGTCCTCCCTCACTTCTTACCTTAGATTTCTGTCCCTCTTTCCTTCACCTTTCTCTCCTTCCTTCTCAAAATGTTCCTTTCCTATTTCCTTCCTTCCTCCCTTAAATATACCTTATATTTCTCTCACTTCCTTCCTTCCTCCCTCTCTCTCCTCTCCTTCCTTCCTCTCTTAAATATACCTTGTATTTCTCTCACTTCCTCCCTCTCTCTCCTCTCCTTCCTTCCTCTCTTAAATATACCTTGTATTTCTCTCACTTCCTTCCTCCCTCTCTCCTCTCCTTCCTTCCTCTCTAAATATACCTTGTATTTCTCTCACTTCCTCCTTCCTCCCCTCTCTCCTCTCCTCTTCCTCTCTTAAATATACCTTATATTTCTCTCACTTCCTTCCTCACCTTTACCTCGGATCTGTCCCTTGTTCCTCCCTAGTTCCCTTCCTTCCTCCTTCATATCTCCTTCAGATTCTCCCTCCTTTCCTCTCTTAAATGTACTTCATATTTCCTATGCTTCCTTCCTCACTTTTCTCCTAGATGTCTGTCCCTTTTCCCTCAACTTTCTCCCTTACTTTTCCCCTCAATATTCTTGCATATTTCTCTCTCCTCCTTCCTTACTCGTCCCCACTATTCCCTTCCTTTCCTTGGTTGCTTGTCCTTCATATATCCTTCCTCTCTCACCTTGTCCTCTGACTTTCACCTTGGATTTCTGTCCCCATTTCCCTCACTTTTCCTTCCTTCCTTCCTTTTTCTTTCTCCTCCCTTCCTTCCTCCATCTCTCTCCTCTCCTTCCTCCATCTCTCTCCTCTCCTTCCTTCCTCTCTTAAAGTGTCTCCTACTTCCTCCGTCGCTTTGAACTCGGATCTCCTTCCTATTTCCTTCACTTGTCCTTCCTTCCTTCCTCCCTCTCTCTTCTCTCATTCCTTCCTCTCTTAAAGTGTCTCCTACTTCCTCCCTCGCTTTAAATTCGGACATCTTTCCCAATATCCATCCTATTTCCTTCACTTGTCCTTCCTACTCCCACCCTCACTTTTCTTACATATTTCTCACTTTTCCTTCCTTTGACCCTCTCCTTTCTCTCCTTCCTTCTCTAACTTGTCCTTTCCTATTTCCTTCCTTCCTCTCTTAAATCTACCTTATATTTCTCTCACTTCCTTCCTCACGTTTCCTTCTCACTCAATCCCACCTTTCACCCTCACTTTTCTTACATATGTCTCTCTCCTCCTTCCCTTCCTTTCCTTGCTCACTTTTCCTTCATCCTTCCTTCCTTCCTCCCTCACCTTGTCCTCTATGTAGCCCTGCCTCTACCCTCAGACATCTGTCCTTCCTTCCTCACCATCTTGTGAGTGTGGACCGTCTGAGCGTTAATGTTGTTTCCTTCAGGCACGGGGAAGACCACCTTCATCAGGATGCTGGCTGGAGGCCTCAAGCCTGACGGAGGAGGTGAGCGCACACACACACTCACACACACGCACACACTCACACACACAAACACACGCACACACTCACACACACGCACGCACGCACGCGTACACACACACGCACACGCACAGACTCTCTCACACACACGCGCACACACTCACACACGCACAGACTCTCACACACGCACACACGCACACACACGCACAGACTCACACACACACACACTCGCACACAGAGACTCACACACACACGCACACACTCACACACACGCACAGACTCACACACACACACACTCGCACACACAGAGACTCACACACACACACACACACGCACGCACTCACACACACGCACGCACTCACACACACGCACTCACACGCACGCACACACACACACGCACACACACTCACACACACACAGACTCACACACACACTCACACTCTCCCACACTCACACTCTCCCACACACTCACACACACACGCACTCACACACACACACACACACACACACACTCTCCCCCACACTCACACACACTCTCCCCCACACACACACACACACACACACACACACACACTCTCCCCCACACTCACACACACTCTCCCCCACACACACACACACACACACACACACACACACACACACACACACACACACTGACCTGCGCTCTGTGTTCCAGGAGACATCCCCATCCTGAACGTCAGCTACAAGCCTCAGACCATCAGCCCCAAGTTCAAGGTGTGTGTCCTTCAATGTGTTCCTGCTTCTGTCCGCGAGGCGCTCTGAGTAGGCCTTCAGGTGTTGCCTATTAATAACTCTCTGTGTGTGTGGTGTGTGTGTGTGTGTGTGTGTGTGTGTGTGTGTGTGTGTGTGTGTGTGTGTGTGTGTGTGTTGTGTGTGTGTGTGGTGTGTGTGTGGTGTGTGTGTGTGTGTGTGTGTGTGTGTGTGTGTGTGTGTGTGTGTGTGTGTGTGTGTTTCAGGGCAGCGTCAGAGCTCTGCTGCACGAGAAGATTCGAGACGCCTACACACACCCTCAGTTCATCACCGACTGCATGAAGCCGATGCAGATCGAGAGCATCATCGACCAGGACGTAAGACACACACACACACACACACACACACACACTCTTTTGTCTCTGCAGTGGACGTAAGGGGAGCAAGGAAAGGACTATGCAGAATTCTGAGGTTAAAGTCAGGGATAAGTGAAGGAAAAGGGAGCGAGGAGAGGAAGCAAAAGCCAGGGAGGAAGAGGAGAAGTAGGAAGGAACAAGGGACAGATATTTGGGGGAGAGGAGAGGAAGAAAGGAAGCGAGAGGAAGAGAGTTTAAGACGGGAAGGAAAGAAATACAAAGGAAAGGTTAGAGAACTTTTACCCAATGGAAACGCCTCCATTGGACACACTGGGTGTTTCTCAATGTCGAGGAAGGATGCTCCAAAGCCACTATTTCAAGCATACTACGTCATCGAGTGCCGCCGAAGGACTGTTCCAATGTCCAGCAGACTTGGAATTCCACCGAGGCCGGCGTACTTCGTTTGGAGAAATTTCGACGCACACTTGCTAGCCTGTTCCACTCTTCGTTTTCCGAATGCTAGGAAGGATTCTTGCCTCGCTTCTGAAGCAAGTGGCTCGGAAGACATGTGCTACCAAGCAAGCGTCCTCGACATTGAGAAACGCCCCCGGACATCACTTTACCAAACGCTCGCTCCGCCACATTGTACGTGATAGGCTAAGGGGCGGGACATCTCTAAGCAGGTTGACCAATCACAACAGAGCCTGCCAGCTGACCAATCAGAGCAGACTGGGCTCTGGTTTCAGACAGAGGGTGAAAAGAGGTGCTGATTATATGAGATATATGTTTCTCTCCCAGATGGGAGACATGTATTAACCCCTCCCCCCCTCTCCTCTCTCTCTCTCTCTCTCTCTCTCTCTCTCCCCCTCTCTCTCCCCCCTCTCTCCCCCTCTCTCTCTCTCCCCCCTCTCTCCCTCCCCCCTCCCTCTCTCTCTCCCCCCCCTCTCCCCCTCTCCCTCCCCCCTCTCTCTCTCCCCCTCCCCCCCCCTCTCTCTCTCCCCCCCCTCTCCCTCTCTCTCCCCTCTCTCTCTCTCTCCCCCCTCTCCCTCTCTCTCTCCCCCCCTCTCTCCCCCCCTCTCTCTCCCCCCCTCTCTCTCTCCCCCCCCCTCTCTCTCCCCCCCTCCCCCCTCTCTCTCCCCCCTCCCCTCTCTCTCTCCCCCCCTCTCTCTCTCCCCCCCTCTCTCTCCCTCCCTCTCCCCCCCCCTCTCTCTCTCCTCCCCCCCCCTCTCTCCCCCCCCCTCTCTCTCTCCCCCTCTCCCCCCTCTCTCCCCCCCTCAGGTGCAGAACCTGTCAGGAGGAGAGCTCCAGAGAGTGGCCCTGACTCTCTGCTTGGGGAAACCAGCTGATGTGTATCTGATCGACGAGCCCTCAGCGTACCTGGACTCCGAGCAGAGGCTGATGGCCGCCAGGGTCATCAAGAGGTCGCTCTCTAGATTCATTTCCTCCTCCCTTATGTCCTTTCCTTTTTGTTATTTCCTCCCTTCCTCGTTATCTTGTACTTCCTGTTTCTCTCCATCCTTCTCAGTTTAACTTCATATCTCACTCCTTCCTTCCTCACCTCTCCTTCATACTTCCTCTCCTTCATACTTCCTCACCTCTCCTTCCTACTTCCTCTCCTTCCTACTTCCTCACTCTCCTTCCTACTTCCTCACCTCTCCTTCCTACTTCCTCACCTCTCCTTCATACTTCCTCACCTTTCCTCACCTTTCCTTCATACTTCCTCACCTCTCCTTCATACTTCCTCACCTCTCCCTCATACTTCCTCACCTCTCCATCCTACTTCCTCTCCTTCCTTCTTCCTCACCTCTCCTTCATACTTCCTCACCTCTCCTTCCTACTTCCTCTCCTTCATACTTCCTCACTTCTCCTTCCTACTTCCTCACCTCTCCTTCCTACTTCCTCACCTCTCCTTCATACTTCCTCACCTTTCCTCACCTTTCCTTCATACTTCCTCACCTCTCCTTCCTACTTCCTCACCTCTCCTTCATACTTCCTCACCTCTCCTTCATACTTCCTCACCTCTCCTTCATACTTCCTCACCTTTCCTTCATACTTCCTCACCTTTCCTTCATACTTCCTCACCTCTCCTTCCTACTTCTTCACCTCTCCTTCATACTTCCTCTCCTTCATACTTCCTCTCCTTCATACTTCCTCACCTCTCCTTCCTTCCTCACCTTTCCTTCATACTTCCTCACCTCTCCTTCATACTTCCTCACCTCTCCTTCCTACTTCTTCACCTCTCCTTCATACTTCCTCTCCTTCATACTTCCTCACCTCTCC
>CM070489.1:2159230-2201730 GCA_036324585.1 Champsocephalus esox
TGTGAGGAAGTCTGAAGGAAATGGCGGATTATTTTCGGCTGCGTACTTTGACATGTTAGCGCACTCGAGCCGGTTTCTGAAACGTACCTCCCCCCCACCTTTAATCTCTATCGATGGTTTGAAACAGGAAGTGGTCCATTTGAGTTGGTTTCCGTGGTAGATGTTACAAATGATCATTACAGTTCAATAAAGTCTGTATTGAACTTTAAATCAACGGAAAGTTCCCATCATGCACTGCTCTCTGAGAGCCGTCAGTTTATGTTTCCACCAAGCCTTGGAGATTCAGTGCGGAGTGTAGTCAGTTTTAAATATGACACACACACACCTCTGCACACTGACGGTGAGCAGAGGTGTGTGTGTGTGTTTCAGAGCAGAAGCATCACGTGACATGAATGAAGGATTTATGTATGATGTATATCAGATAGATGTTTCTGCTGATGTCGTTCTGCACCTGTCCACCAGGTGTCCTCGTTTCACATCCCGCAGTGCAGACAGTGATTGAACCCTTTGTGATAACACCCGTCTCTCCAGTGAAACTCTCACTGCCTCCACAACCACGTGCGTCCGCTCAATCTGAACCTGAGTCTCCGTCTGTTCTCATCTCACTGGAGCTGAAACTCCGGATGGAAGAAAGAAGGGGACATGTAAAGGTTTGAGTGGAGTATTAATCAAAGTTGAACTCACTTCTGAAATCTCTGCTATCAATGAATATAGTAGTGGCTGGTTGGTGCTTCTGTTGCTGCGAGGCTCACAGCGCTGCGCGTGCACGTCCCTTTGGTTCAGTAAGAGGAAGTACAAAGAGTGACAACTGTGGAAGTTAGTTTTTATATTATTTATTGTATTAATTTAATAGTTTATTTCCTAATTAATATAAAATAAAGATACTATTATGAAAAATATATTACTTTTGTATTAATTATGTATTCTTTAACATAAATAAAAAATATCTGACAGGCTTTCTATTTCATTAAATCCCTGCAGATATCCAACCATCCTTTCACCGTTAGCATCAACATATACATACACCACGAATCAAAACATGTATGATTATAACCAGAAACTCTGCACGGCTGAAGGAGGCAGCGATCAGTCTGTGTCCGGGGAGGAGCGTGCACGAGGCGGGCGTGCACGTGTGAATTACGTGGGGGTGGACCCTAAAAGGACGAAGGCCCTGAGGAGCACCAGAGAAGCATTGCATGATGGGAGGATGTCCACGAAAAAGGAGAAATGTTAGAGAGGATGCATAGACAGCATACTCCTTGCAACAAAAATAACAAACGTAACATTAGTATTTGAACTCAAAATGAATATTATCAGAATCAGGACTGTATTAGTCCCACAGAGGGGAAATGAACATTGTTACAAAGACAGCTTAATATGTACATTACATACATGTCATCATTTAGCTGATGCTTTAATTTAATTAAACAATTATAAATAAAGGCTACACACACTCACAGTAATACATCCTTTACTCCACCTCTGCAAAGTAACATTAGTATTTAACTCAAAATGTACGTCATATGATTTAGCTGATACTTTTTTCCAAAGCAACTTCCAATAAGTGCAAAAACCATAAAGAATCAAACTCCAAACAACGAAGGTGCAGATATATTCACTTCAAGCCAGAACAGCCCACAGTTAGTGCTGGTGAATCAGATGCAAGGCCTACAGTACATCAACAAGTGCTGTTTTAACATGTATTCATCATCGCTGCTACTGTATAAAATAAATACAAACATATTTCTCTTGACATAAATCCTGACTCTTTACAAACCGCATGTTGGATAACGGAGGAAAAATAACGTTTTTCTACTCGTTCCTACATTAACATATTTTACATAACTTCAGCCACACTTGAATTCCTTCGACTCCACCGAACTACATTTAATGTAACTACATTCTTCCTAAAGCATCTTTCCTTCGAACATAGAAGAAATAAAATGCCATGTTTTGAAAATGTACGATCAGCACGGATAAATCCAAATCAAGGATCAATTAGTTGAAACATGGGAATACATCAATACATAAATTATCATGTTTCTCTTCATAAAAGCTTCTGCATTCAAATATATATTCTTCCTCAAACGTCGTGTCTGACAGTTAAATCAGAAGATGATGAACACATCGTCTGGAATCTACATCGATCTCCAGATGGGACTCCACCCAGCGGATTCCAACCGAAAACCCAGCGGATCCCAGTGGCTGGGGGCGTTGCCAAATTTCCCCATTTGTTCAATTACAGGATTTAACCGTGAGAGGGCGCTTCATCCACAAATACACAAAGACAACTGGGTGTTGAAGACCTTAGTCTGTTTGCAATGTTTGCTGAACACTGTAGCGTTGGAGATTTATTGAGCCGAACTTTGAAGACAGCGGCACAGACAGCGGCACAGACAGTAGAAATGCTGTAACTAGCACTCCAACGTTGATCCAGAGGTCTCTCTCTCTCTCTGGTTGAGGACTCTCTGGTGGTCTCTGAGTTTGGATCTCAGCAGCAGCTGTGGCAAAGACACAGTTAGTAACATCGTGTTGACATGGAGAAGACCTCTATTTAGTGAAAAGGCTACTCACCAGAGACGCTGAGCCGGCATTTCCTAGACTTACTGCCATCAGATGTGCGTATGGCACACACATAAAACCCAGAGTCACTGGTCCTGAGTCTGGAGACATGAAGTGTGAGGCGTCCTTCTGGGAGGACGTCTTTGTCCTACTGGACTCGTCCTGCAAACTGTGGATCCTGAGACTCTGGGGATTCAACTCCTTCATTTAGATTAAACAGGAAGTAGCGTATGTCATCAACATACAGGTAACAGAAGGTAGAAATGGATCTGAAGTTAGTGTCTCTTCTGGTGCTGAAGGTCCACTCCAGGGTGATGTTCTGGTTCTCCTCTGCCTGATAGGAAGCCTGAGCCACATTCACTACAAATGTTTCTATGGAGGAGACACAGAGGGACTCTTTAAACTGCAGCTATGTTCCTGTGGAGGAGACACAGAGGGACTCTTTAAACTGCAGCTATGTTCCTGTGGAGGAGACACAGAGGGACTCTTTAAACTGCAGCTATGTTCCTGTGGAGGAGACACAGAGGGACTCTTTAAACTGCAGCTATGTTCCTGTGGAGGAGAAACAGAGGGACTCTTTAAACTTCAGCTATGTTTCTATGGAGGAGACACAGAGGGACTCTTTAAACTGCAGCTATGTTTCTATGGAGGAGACACAGAGGGACTCTTTAAACTGCAGCTATGTTTCTATGGAGGAGACACAGAGGGACTCTTTAAACTGCAGCTATGTTTCTATGGAGGAGACACAGAGGGACTCTTTAAACTGCAGCTATGTTTCTATGGAGGAGACACAGAGGGACTCTTTAAACTGCAGCTATGTTTCTGTGGAGGATGTTAAATGTCCTTCACGCTCTTCTGGTTCTGACCCGTCACCTTGTTGCTATGAAGGCTGTTCTGCGTGTGGACGGTCTGCAGAGTCTCAAACCCTCAGAGTCCACCCTGTAGGAGTACAGCTCTGACACAGAGAAGACCCGTCTGCTGCCCAGAACGCCTCGCTGGACATTTCTCCTTTTCCATTGTCTGCTTCCTGGTTCTGTGACGTGTGCACTCCCAGGTGGACCAATCCTTGGAGCCCCTCCCACACCAGGACCCCTCGGCTAACTCACAGGGAGTCCCGTTGACTTGCATAGAGCTCCCTGGACGCTGGTAACAGACGGGTTGGGATGGCGGAGCTCTTCAGACCCGTTCTCACAGCGCCACAAACCCTTTTTCTTTCTCGATATCAAGCCACACTTATTGTTTTTACTTCGGCTGTGTGTGTGTGTGTGCTCAGGATGAGTTTCGCTTGTTCCCTCTGTATCGCTGACCCGGAAACCTGTCTGCCCCTCGCAGCAGCGAGCCTCGCAACGTCCCGACCAATCAGAGCACACTGGGCTCCCAGGGAGGGGGGGGGGCGGGAGCTCAAACAAGGCGTGTCGGACAGAGGGTGAATACACACACTGTACAGCGGGGGGGGGGTCAAACTCAATTTCATCGCGGGCCACATTAGAATTATGGTTGCACTCAAAGGGCCGGTGGTAACTTTGAGACTATATAAAATACATAATAAATATAAAATAATGTATTATATATTACATCATTGCCTCTGCATTGGATTATCATCGGATAGGGTAATAACTTCATAATTAATTACGTCTGAAAGCAGAAGTCTAGGGCAAATAATTGCAAGTCTCTTCATTGCGCATGTCACACAATGAGATGCATTGTGGGACATGTAGTTTATGGGCAACGTTCTCCTGTAAAGCGGCACGTAACTTTAAAATAAACTTAAATAAATGATATTCTTTGAAAGCTCTTGCGGGCCACATGAAATGAAGTGGCGGGCCGGATGTGGCCCCCGGGCCTTGAGTTTGACACCCCTGATGTGCAGAGATGCTGTGTGAGAAACCAAAGTGAGTTTGGAACATCGAACAATGGAATTATGATCAGTGGAAATGGCCGCCACACGGGACCGTTAAATCACGGCTGTGGAATCGTGTTTTCACCGAGTGAACCGACCGCATGATAATCCATAACACTGTGTCTGATCCTCACTTTGTAATCCGAGTTCATCATAATGAATAAAGACATGCGTTACCTTTTTGAGTCTTCAGTCCCTTAAAACCCAAACGGAGACAAGAGACATGTCCCGTCTTTGTGTCGGAAGTCTTCAGAGCTGCAGGTGGAGGTGCTGAGGTGTTGTGTCTCCAGCAATCTGAGGAGTGTGTGTTCAGCTCACGCGCTCAGCTAATACATCTCAGAGTGAATCGGGAGCAGACAGGAGAGAGAGATACGGGTGGTTTGTCCCAGAGCCGTATCATAGAATATGGCTCTATGGCTCTGGTTCACGGTTACATACGATATATTTAATGTATTCATGTATAAAAGTGCATTTTGCATGGTAGGTCCCCTTTAAATATCTGCCACAACACAAGTAACCGGATCAAAGTAACATTACGTCCGCGGCACTGGGTGCAGGCGGTGATGTGTCCCGTTATCACTCATATATTTCCTTATCCGAGTCTTGAGCTCAGTGTCACATACACACCTTTAATTCATGAAGTGTGACGCATCTCCGTGTCTGATTGGTCAAAGATCAGGTTCGGTAGGGTTAAGACAACTCAAAGATATCCAGGATCTGTTGAACTTCAAGAAAGAACAGGTTGGGAACCATTGTTTCAAATTAATAATAAGAATACATAGAACGCTTTTAAAGAGACAAATGTCTTTTTTGAACGTTTCTTTCAGTTATTTTTAAAATACAACACTCGTCCTTTCTGATACTATAGTATTACTTTTTCTTTCATAAACCAAATATTTCTCATATTTCCGACATACTAAAGCGCAGGTTGTTGAAAATACGATATGAAACAGACGAACTGAAAACACATTTCTAGTCCAACAAACATCCGTGCTGACGGCGAACTGCTTTTCGTAAGCAACAAGGAGACGACACTACAAACTTTGAATCATTTATTTAACCGCATAGAAAAATCCAGCACAGACAACAACAGCCTTTTGTTCGGTACGTCAGTGCCTCTGAAACTGAAGAGAGACAGACGATACAAAGCAGCAAACGTAAGGCACTAAATCTCTACCGAGTGTTTAGAATGCATCCCGAGAAAGAAACCCAAAAACAAGACGAATGGAAACCCGGACGGACGAGACGAACGGACGATTCGAACAACATTTAAAGAAAGTCCGCAGAGCTTGTATTTGCCCGACTCGTCTAACCCGAGTCCTGAGGGATTTGACGAGGCCTTTTAAAGCTTCTCTTTGCTTTCAGCAGAAGTGCAACGCTAAACTCGGTTCATGCTTTCAGCTGAATCATTGTTTAAAGTTGTACGAGGCACGATAACAGACAGCGATCAGCCGTCTGTAGAAAGATAAAGCTATGCTTAGCTTAGCACAAATACTGGGTACAGCTAGCCTGAAAAGAAAAGGAGAATAACCAGAGTACTGTCGTCCGATTGGCTGAAAACTAGTAACCTCTATCCAAGCCCCGCCCCCCGTGGGAGGAGCTAAACGGAACATAGTCAAAGCCCGCCTCCGCCACGCATCATTATCTAGCTTCGCTTTGCACAAAGACGGGAAACAGTTGGATACTCAGAAAAAAAAATATTAAAAAAATAAGAATGTCCAGTGTCCTGTCCTCTGATAGGCTGAGAACTAGTCTCCTGTACTCTGGTTGGCTGAGAGCCAGTATCTTCTCTCCCGGCCACGCATCCTTATCTAACTTAGCTTAGCACAAAGACTTGAAACAGGTGGAAACAGCTAGCATGGCTCTGAAAAGACGGGGGGGGAAAGAAAAAGAATGTCCAGTGTCCTGTCCTCTGATTGGCTGAGAACTATTCTTGGCCCCGCCCTATGTGGGAGGAGTTAAACTGAACATAGTCAAGCCCCGCCCCCCCAACGCCTCCTTGTCTCCGTCGTTGCCCCCCCCTCCCTGTGTCATGGCCCCCCCTTCCTCTCCCCCCTCTCCAACTTCTCCCTCGCCCCCTGTGGTTTAAGGTCTGGGGTTTAAATCCCACGTCCCCCCATTGGTCCTCGGTGCTGCAGCCAACCGACAGAGACTCCGCCATGGCAACGGGCGTCGGGCGTCCGCCGGAACCCACGACTCCATAGGGCCACTTCCTGTTGCCGTGGTAACTGCGGGGCGCGTTGACGTTGTCCCCGGTGACCGTCGTCGTGGAGATGTCAAAGCGCGACGGAGAGCGGGGGTTCCTGGAGCCGTCGGGGTTCGAGAGCAACTTCATCTGAGAGGAGGATTGCAACGTTTTAAATACTAGCAAAACAAACGAAACTACTACGAGACATTATTTTACTATTAGAACACATATTTTATACTTTGACAAGGATTAACATTTTACTACAACTACTACTATTATTACTACAACTGTTACTACTACAACTGTCCATAGTAATCTTCCTGTCACTATCAAGGGATGGAACAACTGAAACGAACGTAAAACAACAAATATTATTAATACTCGTGAAATGTTACAATTTGAACAAATCATACTAAAACTACGACAACAAATGTCCCCATTAGGCCTCGAAGAAGAGTCGCTGGTACGTGTTTCTACCAATGGTAAATAGAGTACGCACGATAGGGTTGTTGTTGAGGGGGGGGTCCACCAGCAGCACGGCTCGCTGCGGACCGTCTCCGCGGTCCTTCTTATGGCCTGATGGGAAACATTCAAAGACTAGACGTTGGCATCAAAAGAATAACAGTTTGAAGACTACATTACCCAGAAACCCTTTGTGCGGTTGCTTAATAATTAACACCAAACATTAAGGGATTCTCAACATTGTTTTTAGACTTATAGACTGAACATTTACTCAAGTACGTGAGCAAAACTCCTGTATGTGTCGTCTAATGCCAAGAACAGAAAAATATAATTCTACTTTGTATACTTGAGTACATTTAGCTGATGATACTTTTGCTGCAGTAACATTTTGAAGTTGTAATAGAGTATGTTGAGAGCGCAGTAATAGTACTTTTACTTCAGTAACGCCACCTCTGATAAACGTACCATATCCAGAAACCACCACTTGTATGTTGGGGTTAGCATTAGCCACGTTAGCAGCAGCCGGACCCTCCAGAGGAGCAGGGACTCGGCACGGACCCTGGATTTTGTCTCCGTTTGTGGGTTGACGCTGCTCTGGGACCCCCTGGAGCTCCTCCGATGGGGGGGTCTGGTGAGAGGAGGGGCGGTACGGAGGGTAGGGTTGGGGGTAACCCTGACCCCGATATGATGCATTCTGGGGGGGATAAGCGTGCGTGAAGCTGGGGTTTCTGGGTAGGGGAACCTGGTGTTGTTGCCATTGTTGGTGTTGGGGAGGGGGAATGGAGGCTGGAGAGGGAGGAAAGGGAGGCTGAAGAGGGTAGGTTTCCTGGGGTCTGGAGGGGGGGGAACTGGGGGGGGAGGAGAGGGGGAGGGGGAGGGAGGTTTGGGGTTCAGCTGGTAGGTTTGTTGAAGGGGGAGGAGGTATAAGTAGGGGGGGCACAGGGGGTGCGAGTAGGCCTGCAGAGAGAGAGAGAGAGAGAGAGAGAGAGAGAGAGAGAGAGAGAGAGAGAGAGAGAGAGAGAGAGAGGAGGGGTCAGTCTGTGTTCAGTACCAAAAGGAAGCTCGTTTAGAATTTGATGAACTCTCAAAGCGTCAGAAAACAAAACCCTCTCTTTTCCTCCGTACCCAAATCTCTAAAAACGGGGCTACAACGCAGCTGATCCAGATTTGCGTCCGATATGACGTCATTACTAAAATGTGGGCGGGCTTTACCCCCACGGGCCAATCAGAAACGTTGCTGTCAGAAACAATGAGAAGACGTAATCTGGTCGGTGTTCACATTAGCATGCTAGCACTCAGAGCTAACCTGTGCTGGAGAGCATGTGTGGTTTTTGTTTTTGTTTAAGCTACTGACCCAGAATCAGCACTTTTCTAACAGGGCTGAAATAGAGGGATATGAGGCTTGTGTAATCGGAGACCTTCAATATCGCCGCTGTTGGAGTGACATGTGTATTCCGTTGACTCACCTTGATGCCCAAGTTGAAGAAAAACTTCAGGATGTTGACATCTGCGGAAAAGAATGATCAGAAATGATCTTTAACGCGTCGGAGCCGGCGTGAAAGAAGTTTGGTTTACACAAAACACACATCTGCTCACCTTTAGGAAGATCCTCCCCCGTTCTGCTGGAGGAGAGGGGGGGAGTCGGAGCCGGATCTCCCCTCTCCCCCTCGGGGAAGCCGGGGTACAGAGGGTCCTCGTAGATATGGGAGTACTGGAAGGGGTGAGGAGGGAGAGAGGAGTCTGGGTGAGACTGGGAGGGAGGGGGAGGAAGATGAGGGTGAGGAGGGGGAGTTTGAGAAGAGGGGTGAGAGACAATATGAGAGGGAGACGCTGGGTGAGAATGAGGAGGTAAAGAGTGAAGCTGGGGGTGAGGAAAGGGAGTTTGGGAGATAGGGAGAGAAGCTTGTGGGTGAGAAAAGGGAGCAAGAGGAGAGTCTGAATGAGGCTGGAAGTACTGGGAGGGGTGAGGAAGATGTGGGTGAGGAGAGGGAGAGTGAGTTTGGGAGAGAGGGAGAGAAGGTTGTGGGTGAGAGTCTAAGTGAGACTGGAAGTAATGGGAGGGGTGAGGAGGGGGAGAAGGGTGAGACTGGGAGGGAAGGAGAGAAGATTGAGGGTGAGAAAAGTGGTGAGACTCTGAGTGAGACTGGGAGTAATGGGAGGGGGGAGGAAAGGAGTGAGGAGAGGGAGACGGAGAGTGAGTTTGAGAGGGGGGGAGAGAAGGGTGAGAGTCTGGGTGAGACTGGGAGTAATGGGAGGGGGGAGGAGGGTGAGAGATAGTATGAGAAAGAGACTCTGGGTGAAACTGGGTGAGGGAGAGAGAAGGTGCAGACTGGGAGTAATGGGAGGGGTGAGGAAAGGGGTGAGGAGAGGGAGAAGGAGAGTGCGTTTGGGTGGGAGGGTGAGAAAGATTTGGGTGAGAAAAAGGAGCAAGAGGAGAGGGGTGAGAGTCAGAGTGAGACTGGGAGTAATGAGAGGGGGGAGGAGGGGGAGAAAGAGAGTCTGGGTGAGACTGAGGAGGAAAAGAGTGAAGCTGGGGGTGAGGAAAAGGGTGAGGAAGGTGAGAGGGATGGGGTGGATTCTGGGAGGTAGAGAGAGAGGGGTGAGGATGGATGAGAGAGGAAGAGACAGGAAGTGGGGTGTGGGAGATAATGGGAGGGAGAGAGGACAGGGACTGGGAGAGATCAGACTGGGAGCTGGGGAGATACTGGAGGGTTTGGGGGAGAGACGCCTGGATTTGGGGGAGAGAAGTCTGAGTTTCTGGGAGAGAAGTTTGGGTTTGGGGGAGATACTGGAGGGTTTGGGGGAAGGAAGAAGTCTGGGTTTGGGGGAGAGAAGTCTGAGGTTGGGGGAGAGAAGTCTGAGTTTGGGGGAGAGAAGTTTGGGGGAGAGAAGAAGTCTGGGTTCGGGGGAGAGAAGTCTGGGTTTGGGGGAAGGAAGAAGTCTGGGTTTGGGGGAGAGAAGTCTGAGTTTGGGGGAGAGAAGAAGTCTGGGTTTGGGGGAGAGAAGTCTGAGTTTGGGGGAGAGAAGAAGTCTGGGTTTGGAGGAGAGAAGAAGTCTGAGTTTGGGGGAGAGAAGAAGTCTGGGTTTGGGGGAGAGAAGAAGTCTGGGTTTGGGGGAGAGAAGAAGTCTGGGTTTGGGGGAGAGAAGAAGTCTGGGTTTGGGGGAGAGAAGAAGTCTGGGTTTGGGGGAGAGGAGAAGTCTGGGTTTGGGGGAGAGAAGAAGTCTGGGTTTGGGGGAGAGGAGAAGTCTGGGTTTGGGGGAGAGGAGAAGTCTGGGTTTGGGGGAGAGAAGTCTGGGTTTGGGGGAGAGAAGTCTGGGTTCGGGGGAGAGAAGTCTGGGTTCGGGGGAGAGAAGTTTGGGGGAGAGAAGTTTGGGGGAGAGAAGTCTGGGGGAGAGAAGTCTGGGGGAGAGAAGTCTGGGGGAGAGAAGTCTGGGGGAGAGAAGTCTGAGTTTGGGGGAGAGAAGTCTGGGTTCGGGGGAGAGAAGTCTGGGTTCGGGGGAGAGAAGTCTGGGTTCGGGGGAGAGAAGTCTGGGTTCGGGGGAGAGAAGTCTGGGTTCGGGGGAGAGAAGTCTGGGTTCGGGGGAGGATCTGTGATGCGTTCAGGAGCCCTCCGAGATTTGGAAGAGAATCTGAAAAGAGAAAAAATCTGAGTCAGAAAACATGAAAGACATATTGGAATACGTCTAGAGCAGTGCTTCTCAAAGTGAGGTCCGCGGACCACCGGTGGTCCGTGAGCGCCCCCTAGTGGTCCGTGAGCGCCCCCTAGTGGTCCGTGAGCGCCCCCTAGTGGTCCGTGAGCGCCCCCTAGTGGTCCGTGAGCGCCCCCTAGTGGTCCGTGAGCACCCCCTAGTGGTCCGTGAGCGCCCCCTAGTGGTCCGTGAGCACTCCCTAGTGGTCCGTGAGCGCCCCCTAGTGGTCCGTGAGCGCCCCCTAGTGGTCCGTGAGCGCCCCCTAGTGGTCCGTGAGCGCCCCCTAGTGGTCCGTGAGCGCTCCCTAGTGGTCCGTGAGCGCCCCCTAGTGGTCCGTGAGCGCCCCCTAGTGGTCCGTGAGCACTCCCTAGTGGTCCGTGAGCGCCCCCTAGTGGTCCGTGAGCACCCCCTAGTGGTCCGTGAGCACTCCCTAGTGGTCCGTGAGCACTCCCTAGTGGTCCGTGAGCGCCCCCTAGTGGTCCGTGAGCGCCCCCTAGTGGTCCGTGAGCACTCCCTAGTGGTCCGTGAGCGCCCCCTAGTGGTCCGTGAGCGCCCCCTAGTGGTCCGTGAGCACCCCCTAGTGGTCCGTGAGCACCCCCTAGTGGTCCGTGAGCGCTCCCTAGTGGTCCGTGAGCGCCCCCTAGTGGTCCGTGAGCGCCCCCTAGTGGTCCGTGAGCGAAGAGGAGATACATGAAAATATACATATTATACAACGTCTAATCAAAGAGAGGTGACGCTAAGACTCTGAGGTGGACCAATCAAACAATGACGAGTTTTACTTTTGGTACTTTACCTATATTTTGATGATACTTTTCTACTTTTACAACAAGACCTGAGTACTTCTATTTTGACTCAAGCACAATATCTGAGTACTTCTACTTTTACTCAAGTACAAGATCTGAGTACTTCTACTTTTACACAAGTACAAGATCTGAGTACTTCTATTTTAACTCAAGCACAAGTTCTGAGTACTTCTATTTTGACTCATGTACTTCTACTTTCACTGCAATATCTGAGTATTTCTACTACAATATCTGAGTACTTCTATTTTGACTCAAGTACAATATCTGAGTACTTCTACTTTTACTACAATATCTGAGTACTTCTACTACAATATCTGAGTACTTCTATTTTGACTCAAGTACAAGATCTGAGTACTTCTACTTTTACTCAAGTACAATATCTGAGTACTTCTACTTCCACTACAATATTTGAGTACTTCTACTTTTACTACAATATCTGAGTACTTCTACTTTTACTACAATATCTGAGTAGTTCTACTTTTACTCAAGTACAAGATCTGAGTACTTCTACTTTTACTCAAGTACAAGATCTGAGTACTTCTACTTTTACACAAGCACAAGTTCTGAGTACTTCTATTTTGACTCATGTACTTCTACTTTCACTGCAATATCTGAGTATTTCTACTACAATATCTGAGTACTTCTATTTTGACTCAAGTACAATATCTGAGTACTTCTACTTTTACTACAATATCTGAGTACTTCTACTACAATATCTGAGTACTTCTATTTTGACTCAAGTACAAGATCTGAGTACTTCTACGTTTACTCAAGTACAATATCTGAGTACTTCTACTTCCACTACAATATTTGAGTACTTCTACTTTTACTACAATATCTGAGTACTTCTACTTTTACTACAATATCTGAGTAGTTCTACTTTTACTCAAGTACAAGATCTGAGTACTTCTACTTTTACTCAAGTACAAGATCTGAGTATTTCTACTTTTACACAAGTACAAGATCTGAGTACTTCTATTTTGACTCAAGCACAAGTTCTGAGTACTTCTATTTTGACTCATGTACTTCTACTTTCACTGCAATATCTGAGTATTTCTACTACAATATCTGAGTACTTCTATTTTGACTCAAGTACAAGATCTGAGTACTTCTACTTTACTCAAGTACAATATCTGAGTACTTCTACTTTTACTACAATATCTGAGTACTTCTACTACAATATCTGAGTACTTCTATTTTGACTCAAGTACAAGATCTGAGTACTTCTACGTTTACTCAAGTACAATATCTGAGTACTTCTACTTCCACTACAATATCTGAGTACTTCTACTTTTACTACAATATCTGAGTACTTCTACTTTCACTACAATATCTGAGTACTTCTACTTTCACTACAATATCTGAGTACTTCTACTTTCACTACAATATCTGAGTACTTGTACTACAATATCTGAGTACTTGTACTACAATATCTGAGTACTTCTACTTTTACTGCAATATCTGAGTACTTCTACTTTCACTACAATATCTGAGTACTTCTATTTTCATTACAATATCTGAGTACTTCTACTTTCACTACAATATCTGAGTACTTCTACTTTCACTACAATATCTGAGTACTTCTACTTTCACTACAATATCTGAGTACTTCTACTTTCACTACAATATCTGAGTACTTCTACTTTCACTACAATATCTGAGTACTTCTACTACAATATCTGAGTACTTCTATTTTGACTCAAGTACAAGATCTGAGTACTTCTACGTTTACTCAAATACAATATCTGAGTACTTCTACTTCCACTACAATATTTGAGTACTTCTACTTTTACTACAATATCTGAGTACTTCTACTTTTACTACAATATCTGAGTAGTTCTACTTTTACTCAAGTACAAGATCTGAGTACTTCTACTTTTACTCAAGTACAAGATCTGAGTACTTCTACTTTTACACAAGTACAAGATCTGAGTACTTCTATTTTGACTCAAGCACAAGTTCTGAGTACTTCTATTTTGACTCATGTACTTCTACTTTCACTGCAATATCTGAGTATTTCTACTACAATATCTGAGTACTTCTACTACAATATCTGAGTACTTCTATTTTGACTCAAGTACAAGATCTGAGTACTTCTACGTTTACTCAAGTACAATATCTGAGTACTTCTACTTCCACTACAATATCTGAGTACTTCTACTTTTACTACAATATCTGAGTACTTCTACTTTTACTACAATATCTGAGTACTTCTACTTTTACTCAAGTACAAGATCTGAGTACTTCTACTTTTACTCAAGTACAAGATCTGAGTACTTCTACTTTTACACAAGTACAAGATCTGAGTACTTCTACTTTTACTCAAGCACAAGTCTGAGTACTTCTATTTTGACTCATGTACTTCTACTTTCACTGCAATATCTGAGTATTTCTACTACAATATCTGAGTACTTCTATTTTGACTCAAGTACAATATCTGAGTACTTCTACTTTTACTACAATATCTGAGTACTTCTACTACAATATCTGAGTACTTCTACTTTTACTCAAGTACAAGATCTGAGTACTTCTACGTTTACTCAAGTACAATATCTGAGTACTTCTACTTTCACTACAATATCTGAGTACTTCTACTTTTACTACAATATCTGAGTACTTCTACTTTCACTACAATATCTGAGTACTTCTACTTTCACTACAATATCTGAGTACTTCTACTTTCACTACAATATCTGAGTACTTGTACTTTTACTACAATATCTGAGTACTTGTACTACAATATCTGAGTACTTCTACTTTTACTGCAATATCTGAGTACTTCTACTTTCACTACAATATCTGAGTACTTCTACTTTTCATTACAATATCTGAGTACTTCTACTTTCACTACAATATCTGAGTACTTCTACTTTCACTACAATATCTGAGTACTTCTACTTTCACTACAATATCTGAGTACTTCTACTTTCACTACAATATCTGAGTACTTCTACTTTCACTACAATATCTGAGTACTTCTACTTTTTCACTACAATATCTGAGTACTTCTACTTTCACGACAATATCTGAGTACTTCTACTTTCACTACAATATCTGAGTACTTCTACTTTCACTACAATATCTGAGTACTTCTACTTTCACTACAATATCTGAGTACTTCTACTTTCACTACAATATCTGAGTACTTCTATTTTCATTACAATATCTGAGTACTTCTACTTTCACGACAATATCTGAGTACTTCTACTTTCACTACAATATCTGAGTACTTCTACTTTCACTACAACATCTGAGTACTTATACTTTCACTACAATATCTGAGTACTTCTACTTTCACTACAATATCTGAGTACTTCTACTTTCACTACAATATCTGAGTACTTCTACTTTCACTACAAGATCTGAGTACTTCTACTTTCACTACAATATCTGAGTACTTCTATTTTACTTACAATATCTGAGTACTTCTACTTTTCACTACAATATCTGAGTACTTCTACTTTCACTACAATATCTGAGTACTTCTACTTTCACTACAATATCTGAGTACTTCTACTTTCACTACAATATCTGAGTACTTCTATTTTCATTACAATATCTGAGTACTTCTACTTTTCACTACAATATCTGAGTACTTCTACTTTCACTACAACATCTGAGTACTTCTACTTTCACTACAATATCTGAGTACTTCTACTTTTACTACAATATCTGAGTACTTCTACTTTCACGACAATATCTGAGTACTTCTACTTTTACTACAATATCTGAGTACTTCTACTTTTACACAGTACAAGATCTGAGTACTTCTATTTTGACTCAAGCACAAGTTCTGAGTACTTCTATTTTGACTCATGTACTTCTACTTTCACTGCAATATCTGAGTATTTCTACTACAATATCTGAGTACTTCTATTTTGACTCAAGTACAATATCTGAGTACTTCTACTTTTACTACAATATCTGAGTACTTCTACTACAATATCTGAGTACTTCTATTTTGACTCAAGTACAAGATCTGAGTACTTCTACGTTTACTCAAGTACAATATCTGAGTACTTCTACTTCCACTACAATATCTGAGTACTTCTACTTTTACTACAATATCTGAGTACTTCTACTTTTACTACAATATCTGAGTACTTCTACTTTCACTACAAGATCTGAGTACTTCTACTTTTACTCAATACAAGATCTGAGTACTTCTACTTTTACTACAATATCTGAGTACTTCTACTTTTACTACAATATCTGAGTACTTCTACTTTTACTACAAGATCTGAGTACTTCTACTTTTACTACAATATCTGAGTACTTCTACTACAATATCTGAGTACTTCTACTTTTACTCAATATCTGAGTACTTCTACTTTTACTACAATATCTGAGTACTTCTACTTTTTCACTACAATATCTGAGTACTTCTACTTTCACTACAATATCTGAGTACTTCTACTTTTCACTACAATATCTGAGTACTTCTACTTTCACTACAATATCTGAGTACTTCTACTTTCACTACAATATCTGAGTACTTCTACTTTTCACTACAATATCTGAGTACTTCTACTTTCACTACAATATCTGAGTACTTGTACTACAATATCTGAGTACTTCTACTTTTACTGCAAGATCTGAGTACTTCTACTTTTCACTACAAGATCTGAGTACTTCTATTTTCACTACAAGATCTGAGTACTTCTACTTTTACTACAATATCTGAGTACTTCTACTTTCACTACAATATCTGAGTACTTCTACTTTCACTACAATATCTGAGTACTTCTACTTTTCACTACAAATCTGAGTACTTCTACTTTTCACTACAATATCTGAGTACTTCTACTTTTCACTACAACATCTGAGTACTTCTACTTTCACTACAATATCTGAGTACTTCTATTGTCATTACAATATCTGAGTACTTCTACTTTCACTACAATATCTGAGTACTTCTACTTTCACTACAATATCTGAGTACTTCTACTTTTACTACAATATCTGAGTACTTCTACTTTTCACTACAACATCTGAGTACTTCTACTTTTACTACAAGATCTGAGTACTTCTACTTTTACTACAATATCTGAGTACTTCTACTTTTACACAAGTACAAGATCTGAGTACTTCTATTTTGACTCAAGCACAAGTTCTGAGTACTTCTATTTTGACTCATGTACTTCTACTTTCACTGCAATATCTGAGTATTTCTACTACAATATCTGAGTACTTCTATTTTGACTCAAGTACAATATCTGAGTACTTCTACTTTTACTACAATATCTGAGTACTTCTACTACAATATCTGAGTACTTCTATTTTGACTCAAGTACAAGATCTGAGTACTTCTACGTTTACTCAAGTACAATATCTGAGTACTTCTACTTCTACTACAATATCTGAGTACTTCTACTTTTACTACAATATCTGAGTACTTCTACTTTCACTACAATATCTGAGTACTTCTACTTTCACTACAATATCTGAGTACTTCTACTTTCACTACAATATCTGAGTACTTCTACTTTTACTACAATATCTGAGTACTTCTTTTACTACAATATCTGAGTACTTCTACTTTCACTGCAATATCTGAGTACTTCTACTTTCACTACAATATCTGAGTACTTCTACTTTCACTACAATATCTGAGTACTTCTACTTTCACTACAATATCTGAGTACTTCTACTTTCACTACAACATCTGAGTACTTCTACTTTCACTACAATATCTGAGTACTTCTATTTTCATTACAACATCTGAGTACTTCTACTTTCACTACAATATCTGAGTACTTCTATTGTCATTACAATATCTGAGTACTTCTACTTTCACTACAATATCTGAGTACTTCTACTTTCACTACAATATCTGAGTACTTCTACTTTCACTACAACATCTGAGTACTTCTACTTTCACTACAACATCTGAGTACTTCTACTTTCACTACAATATCTGAGTACTTCTACTTTCACTACAATATCTGAGTACTTCTACTTTCACTACAATATCTGAGTACTTCTACTTTCATTACAATATCTGAGTACTTCTACTTTCACTACAATATCTGAGTACTTCTACTTTCACTACAATATCTGAGTACTTCTACTTTCACTACAACATCTGAGTACTTCTACTTTCACTACAATATCTGAGTACTTCTACTTTCACTACAACATCTGAGTACTTCTACTTTCACTACAAATATCTGAGTACTTCTATTTTCATTACAATATCTGAGTAGTTCTACTTTCACTACAACATCTGAGTACTTCTACTTTCACTACAATATCTGAGTACTTCTACTTTCACTACAATATCTGAGTACTTCTACTTTCACTACAATATCTGAGTACTTCTACTTTCACTACAATATCTGAGTACTTCTACTTTCACTACAACATCTGAGTACTTCTACTTTCACTACAATATCTGAGTACTTCTATTTTCATTACAATATCTGAGTAGTTCTACTTTCACTACAATATCTGAGTACTTCTACTTTCACTACAATATCTGAGTACTTCTACTTTCACTACAATATCTGAGTACTTCTACTTTCACTACAATATCTGAGTACTTCTACTTTCACTACAATATCTGAGTACTTCTACTTTCACTACAATATCTTAGTACTTGTACTTGTACTACAACAAAGTATTTCAAACATCATTTTTACTTTTTGGGATCAGTAAGAGAAATGAATCTTACTTTGAGCTGAAGGAGCATCGTTTGCAGCCTGATGGGGGAGAGAGGGGGAGAAGAAGGAGGGAGGACTGGGAGCAATGGGAGCGATGAAGGTGGGAGGAGGTAGAGGAAGGGAGGAGGGTTTAGGAGGTGAGGAAAGGATGGAGGGGGAGGCAGAAGGGAGAGAAGGGGGGAGGAAGAGGGTGGCAGAGGAGGGGACGGAGGGAGGAGAGGGGGAGGTTGTTTTCTCAACACAGGAAGTGGTTGTTTTCTCCGCGGCGGCCATCTTTAAATGGGGCGTTGAAGCCTTGATGGAGCCGAGCCGGGCTGGAGGGTTTGGGTCAGCAGAGGGTGTAGAAGTAGTGGAAGTAGTAGTATTTGTAGAAGGAGATGCTAAAGGAGGAGTGGCGGATTTGGGTCGTTCTCCAGCAACGTCTTCCACAGGACTCTTCGAGAAAAACACAAACGAATATTTAGAGTTTTTATGAATTAAATACACGTGTTTTTGATTTTCGAAATGTTTTCAGACTTCATACGAATCAACATCATTCTTTTTAAACCGTGAAATAAATTACAGCGAAATGTGTTTATGTTGGGGTCTTAACGCTGAAGCAAACGAGATGAATTTAAAGCAAAATTAATGCTTTTAAACACAAGTTAGCCCAGGGGGCGCGGGAGGGGGGCGCGGGGGCGCAGCACCCCCCTCCCGGCCCGGGGGGGGCGCGAGGGGGGGCGAGGGGGCTGCAGCACCCCCCTTCCCGCGCCCTCTGGCCCAGGGCAGGGGCGCGGGAAGGGGGGGGCCGAGGGGGCTGCAGCACCCCCTTCCCGTCGCCTCTGGCCCAGGGGCAAACGAACATCTCTAATCCTCTAAAATAAACTATTTAAGAAAAGTGGATTTATTGACTCTGGGAAAACACTGATTCTAGAGTTATGCTTTTGTGTCGAGAATAATTTACGTACGGTGTTGGTCCTCTGATATCTCTTCCTCTCGACTCCCTTCTTCTTCCCTCCATCAGCCGACGCCTGAGCCTGAGCAGGAAAGACAACGTAGAATAACCGACTAATAATCACTAAAAACGGAAAGACTGCAGACTCACCCCCCGTGTGTTCCCCCCGACTCACCCCCCGTGTGTTCCCCCCGACTCACCCCCCATGTGTTCCCCCCGACTCACCCCCAGTGCCGGGAAGCTGTGTTCGTCTCTCAGCTGAATCTCCACCAACGCCACGTTCCTCTCCTCTTCCTCTCGAGCCAATCGCTGCGTCTCCGTCAGACCGAACGCCGCCTCCAGCGAGCTCACCGACTTCCTGTCAGGAAACACACACGTGAGAGGGTCTTAGGACTCATGACAAGGTCTTAGGACTCATGAGAGGGTCTTAGGACTCATGACAGGGTCTTAGACTATGACGGGGTCTTAGGACTCACGACGGGGTCTTAGGACTCACGACGGGGTCTTAGGACTCACGAGAGGGTCTTAGACCCGGAGGGTCTAGCCCACGAGAGGGTCTTAGGACTCACGAGAGGGTCTTAGGACCCACGGCAGGGTCTTAGGACTCATTTGCGTTTAAAATCATTAATATCCGAATGTTTCTGGATAAGAAAACACATGCTTGACTTTCGCGTGCTTCAATCTGCATCGCCCTGACGTTATCTACGTTATCCAGTTTGTATCTCGTTGATCTGTGTCAGTGATTCACGGCTGGTTCGATGTCTCTCAAAGCGGACTCTTGTTCAGACTCCCGATGGTGACTGATATCAGGCTGTCATGACTCACTCCTGATCCCCCCTCCTCACACTGACCTTGCAGCCTTGCTCTCGTCTACGGGGGCCTGCGGGGGCCACGAGTTTTGCTTTAACACACGCCCGATGGGGCCTGGTGCCGTCGTCTGGGAAACAGCAGAAGAAGAAGAAGAAGAAGAAGAAGAAGAAGAAGAAGAGGAGGGGGGGGGCTGCTGGGAGATGTTTGCCTCTCCCTCTGCCTCTCCCCCGCTCCTCCCAATCTGAGGAGGAGGAAGAGAGAGATATCAGTTTGAGTGAAAAATAAAGTGCATTTGAAGTATTTTCATTTGAGAATTCCTTAGTTTTTGTGATAAAAAACAGACAGACCAGAACAATCTGAGTAATACATCATGTTTCTGTGTGAGAGAGCGAGAGAGAGAGGAAGGGAGAGAGCGAGGGAGAGAGGAGAGAGAGAGGAAGAGAGAGCGAGGGAGAGAGAGGGAGGGAGAGAGAGAGAGAGAGCGAGGGAGAGAGAGGAAGAGAGAGAGCGAGGGAGAGAGAGGGAGGGAGAGAGAGAGAGTGAGAGAGCGAGGGAGAGAGAGCAGAGAGGGAGAGAGAGAGGAAGGGAGAGAGAGAGTGAGAGAGAGAGAGAGAGAAGGAGAGAGAGAGCGAGAGAGGGAGAGAGAGAGGAAGGGAGAGAGAGAGAGTGAGAGAGAGAGGGAGAGAGGAGAGAGAGTGAGAGAGAGAGGGAGAGAGCGAGAGAGAGAGCGAGGAGAGGGAGGGAGGGAGAGAGTGAGAGAGCGAGGGAGAGAGAGAGGGAGCGAGAGAGGAGGGAGAGAGAGAGGGAGAGAGAGAGGGAGAGCGAGAGGAAGGGAGAGAGGGAGGGAGAGAGAGAGCGAGAGAGTGTGTGTGTGTGTATGTGTGTGTGTATGTGTGTGTGTGTGAGTGAGAGAGGGAGAGAGAGAGTGTGTGTATGTGTGAGTGAGTGTGTGAGAGTGAGTGTGTGTGTGTGTGTGAGAGAGAGAGCGAGAGAGAGAGAGAGAGAGGGAGAGAGGAGAGAGTGTGTGTATGTGTGAGTGAGTGTGTACAAAACAGAAACCCATGGATAATTTGGTGGGTGGTTGTTAGGTGTGTGCATTAGTTCAAGTCGGCCTTAGTTACAGACATGGTGAGTGTGTGTGTGTGTGTGTGTGTGTGTACCTCCGTGTCCGTTGCTCAGTCTCTTGTCTCGGTTCACCACGGTGCTCCAGCTGTTCTCCTCAAAGGGCCGCAGAGACATCAGAGGAACCTGTCTGCACACAGCGAGCATTCATTTCATATCTCGTGCATTTTCTACCAAATCCAATGCATTTTTTTTTATCCAATTCTTATTATTAAGCGTGTTTTATTTTCCATCTTCTTTTCAATTAGCTATGAAATTATAACTTTGTTTTTTATGTTCATTTTATGGATTATTTTCCGTGTTATACATCACTCATATGAAGTCATTTATCAGCAGATTAATCCATTATGAAAATGCACGAGTCCAAAAACGGTTTATACTTGCTTACTAATATATATATTTAATTGATATAGCGCTTCTCATCTGCCAAGACACATCTCGAAGTGCTTCACAACAAGGGATGCCGATACGCTTTGAGATAATAAAAGACAAATAATTGTAATAATAATAAGAAATCAAAAAATAAAAATATAGTACAAAAATAAAAGTCGGAGATAGCGATAAAAGGAACTAAAGGAACCTTTTCGATGCAGTACTTTAACTCCAGTATCCGAGTACTAGTATGTAATATTCCATTCTTCACATACTTCACAAAAAAACGGCGTAATACCATCTGACAAAGGCCTGCGCTATAAAGCTTCAGTTAACTGTTCTTTACAATATGCTCCGATCAAGAGGGAGACGGAGATGTTAAGGGTCCAGGGTTTTTATTAGGGATGTAACGATATACCGAATATCGCGGTAAATAAACGTCCCAATACCGTCGTGAGACCGACAAAATCTACCGCGATACATTATTTTTTGGAGAGACCTGTCCAACATGGCAGCAAGTAGGTTACAACATGAACAGAACACAAAAGGACATGGTATTTACAGGGCTACATGTTCACACCGAGAGACATTGAAGTACCAACAGTATATCTATATCTCTGTCAGTAAGCCTCGCCTTCTGTAAAAACTGTATTGTGTTTGAAGTGGTGGAGAGACGATGCACAGTTTGACCCACTGCTGTCAGCCATGGCCAAAGCACATCTCTCCGTCCCACTGAGGTGGCGTTAGACCTTTTCGATGTCCGTCATTTTGACAGACAGGATCGTAAAATGTCCGTCATAATCCCTTATTACCCGTCGGGTCTGAACAGTTCACGAGAGAGCACGCTCGTGAACTGAAACTACATCGTTTCCTTTTTGGAGGGCAGCATACCACGGCATAACACCAGAGCCTCGCTGCGGGGAACGTTGGCGCTGTTCCGAGTTTGTTCTAATCCGTCAAAATGACAGACTGCTTTCAGATTGTTCCGTCATTGGTAAATAAAATATTCGGTTAACGCGACCAGCAACATCGGCACCGAGCGAGAGAGTTCTTTCCAGAGCAGGGGATATTGTAAACGCCCAAACATCCCAGCTTATAAATACCTGGACATGTGGACATGCTCATATTCCTAAAAACCTGTCTGACGATGCTGAGAGAGTGACTTTGAGTTTGAGTTACTTGAAAAACTAAAGTGAAGCTTGATTTATTTTATTGCAGGGTCTGATTATTAAATGTTTATTTGTGAGATGCAGTGGCACAAAGAAAAGGCCTACTTTGCTTGGTAGCACTATAGGTACAAAAACACTGGTTTTCTTGTTCCAGTCTGTCACTGTCACTTTGTTTTTGACACTTTAAAATACTGCTATCCTACTAACATGCTGAACAAATCAGATTTATAATTTAATAAAGAAACATTTTCCGAGTAAAAGATATCTCACCACGAATCACGCACGCATGCATGCACGTGCACGGTGTGGCATGACCACCAAGACAGAAAGATATGTATTTAGTATCCTATCCATGTGACCATGATTTAAGTGGGCGGGGGGACATAACCTCCTCTCAAGGGGGTCCGGCCTCTAGGGGGGTCCGGGGGCATGCTCCCCGGGAAGATTTTTTTTTAAATATTAAAGTTAAAAGCATCAATCTGGTGCACTTTGAGAGCAACATGAGGAGATCTATGGATACATCTTTCAACACTCATATGTTTCGTCCCGCTTACCGGTCCGGCGGGCGGAGCTGCAGGATTTACTGTCTTTTTCGGACACCTTAAAATAATGCCAGACCGGTGAAGCCGTGTTGGCGAGCTTGTTTTGCCGCGCACAGAGAAAAGTGTCATGTATTTTACGTCATGCGATCAGCTCTCGCCATCGGCATGTTTAGAGAGCACCGATCGATCGGTAGAGAGCGAGTATCGGCCGATCGATCGGAGCATCCCTAATAATTTGCATCACTGTTATATAATATCCTGCTTTATACTTTGTTACTGTACATTTGTAATTCAACATGTATATATTCTACTCTCTTTGGGATCACTTCCATCCCATAACTTACTTCCTGACTCCCAGCTCTTCGATGTGAACCGTCACTTTGTCGTTGTTGGGAGGAACTTCTTTAATGGTCGCGTTGAAGCTCCGCCCACCTGTCTCCAGACGGACCTACACACACACACACACACATTTTAATATATAGACACCTGAGGAAGCAGGGTTTAACGAAGGACCTCAACACGAGAGGGCCAAAGTACACACATCCTTTACTCAAGTAGAAGTACAGATATTCGTGTTTAAAAATACAATAATGTCATTGTTAGCTAATGAATGTTTCCATGCTGAACGACGGCAACGTTTCCATTGGTCCCTCTTCTTTAGAGAAGACCAGGAAGTGATGGATACACGGATCGTGTTCAAATCAATAGGCACTAGGGCTGAACGATTAAACCATTTTTATTTTTTTTTAATTCCTCTTGTGTGTCAGTCATCACACCATCAAAGTGCTGTCCAATTCCAGCATGTACCAATCAGAAGTGCTGTGCTCCACATGTACCAGCCATTGTTAACCAATCAGAAGTGGCCCATGACAGATTGATCCAATCACCTGCCAAGTGCTTTTGAAAGTGCCTGCCCTTTCTTTTTTCTTATACTAAAATCATACCAAAAACGTATAATTCATACACACAGACGAACAACATTTTCCAAAGTACAGGTATTTGAGTTCAACATGTAAGAAGTAGAAAGTACAGGTATTTGAGTTCAACATGTGAGAAGTAGAAAGTACAGGTATTTGAGTTCAACATGTAAGAAGTAGAAAGTACAGGTATTTGAGTTCAACATGTAAGAAGTAGAAAGTACAGGTATTTGTGTTCAACATGAGAGAAGTAGAAAGTACAGGTATTTGAGTTCAACATGAGAGAAGTAGAAAGTACAGGTATTTGAGTTCAACATGAGAGAAGTAGAAAGTACAGGTATTTGAGTTCAACATGTAAGAAGTAGAAAGTACAGGTATTTGAGTTCAACATGTAGAGAAGTAGAAAGTACAGGTATTTGAGTTCAACATGAGAGAAGTAGAAAGTACAGGTATTTGTGTTCAACATGTGAGAAGTAGAAAGTACAGGTATTTGAGTTCAACATGTGAGAAGTAGAAAGTACAGGTATTTGTGTTCAACATGTGAGAAGTAGAAAGTACAGGTATTTGAGTTCAACATGAGAGAAGTAGAAAGTACAGGTATTTGAGTTCAACATGAGAGAAGTAGAAAGTACAGGTATTTGAGTTCAACATGAGAGAAGTAGAAAGTACAGGTATTTGAGTTCAACATGAGAGAAGTAGAAAGTACAGGTATTTGAGTTCAACATGTAGAGAAGTAGAAAGTACAGGTATTTGAGTTCAACATGAGAGAAGTAGAAAGTACAGGTATTTGAGTTCAACATGTGAGAAGTAGAAAGTACAGGTATTTGAGTTCAACATGAGAGAAGTAGAAAGTACAGGTATTTGAGTTCAACATGAGAGAAGTAGAAAGTACAGGTATTTGAGTTCAACATGTAAGGAGTAGAAAGTACAGGTATTTGTGTTCAACATGTAAGAAGTAGAAAGTACAGGTATTTGAGTTCAACATGAGAGAAGTAGAAAGTACAGGTATTTGAGTTCAACATGAGAGAAGTAGAAAGTACAGGTATTTGAGTTCAACATGTAAGAAGTAGAAAGTACAGGTATTTGTGTTCAACATGTAAGAAGTAGAAAGTACAGGTATTTGAGTTCAACATGAGAGAAGTAGAAAGTACAGGTATTTGGGTTCAACATGTGAGAAGTAGAAAGTACAGGTATTTGAGTTCAACATGTGAGAAGTAGAAAGTACAGGTATTTGAGTTCAACATGAGAGAAGTAGAAAGTACAGGTATTTGAGTTCAACATGAGAGAAGTAGAAAGTACAGGTATTTGAGTTCAACATGTGAGAAGTAGAAAGTACAGGTATTTGAGTTCAACATGAGAGAAGTAGAAAGTACAGGTATTTGAGTTCAACATGTGAGAAGTAGAAAGTACAGGTATTTGAGTTCAACATGTGAGAAGTAGAAAGTACAGGTATTTGAGTTCAACATGTAAGAAGTAGAAAGTACAGGTATTTGAGTTCAACATGAGAGAAGTAGAAAGTACAGGTATTTGAGTTCAACATGAGAGAAGTAGAAAGTACAGGTATTTGAGTTCAACATGTGAGAAGTAGAAAGTACAGGTATTTGTGTTCAACATGTGAGAAGTAGAAAGTACAGGTATTTGAGTTCAACATGTAAGAAGTAGAAAGTACAGGTATTTGAGTTCAACATGTGAGAAGTAGAAAGTACAGGTATTTGAGTTCAACATGTGAGAAGTAGAAAGTACAGGTATTTGAGTTCAACATGAGAGAAGTAGAAACTAAAAAGTCGTCAGGAAAATAAGTAGTGGAGTAAAGTACTGATACCAGAAACATGTAATTAAAGGGGGGGTCGGTCATTTTGGAGAAACCAGCTTGAGTGCGCTAGAATTTGAAAATACACAGCTGGAAGAAATCAGCCTCTTCCTCACAGAGCCCCTCCCCCAACACGCACATGACCAATGAGGGCACGAGATCAGTTTGTGCCCAGATGGAAGGCTGACAGGCAGGTAGGCCATCCAGGTACTTTAGCCGGCTCAGATGATTGGTCGTGCTTCCTACAGCGCCACGGCTTCCACAGGTGATGTTTTTAATGGATTTTTTCTCAAAGCACTTCAGATATTCATTGCTATCGGGATGTTAAGAGCATTCCATGGAATATAACAACAAGTGTTTCTGAAATAAATGACGTACCCACCTTTAAGTACAGTAACGAAGGAGCTGTACTCCACTACTCTTGGTCCCTGAACGCATCGCTCACCTGGCAGCGGTCTCCTGAAGTGAACTGCATCCCGGCAGCGATGCAGTAATCCCTCTTCTGTTGAGCTGTAATTAATCAAACATTTCATAGCTTGGTCTGTGCACACTACTCTGATTATTTATTGTTATATATATATATATATATTTAGCTCGACATCAGGAGGATTTTATGCTATACTGTTTTATTACTTTGTATGCTTCTATATCATGACCTACTGAAAATACAACTCAATATATTTGCCGCTCGCATTGAGTTTAATTGTTTAGTGTGGTTTAACCTTAATTTATCTCTACTTATTTATTTCTGTATTCTGCTGCAAAGTCTTAAATATCAACGTTCTTATATCCGTCTTTAAAGTTCACACTTTGCACTTCGCGTGTAAACAGAGTTATTTATGCGTTTCCAGCTGAACTTTAAGGCGTAATAAAGACCGTTGAGCAGCGTTAGCACGTTAGCTCAGAGTTAGCGTGCCTCACCTCTCTTGGTCTTGTGCCAGATGTCGAAGTCTACATTCCTGAAGAGAGTGGGGTTCAGTGAACGCCTCACGCGCTCAGGCAGCTGCTGACGGCCTCGCCCACGGCCCTACACACACACAGAAATAGAAACAACCAGTTATTCACCGATCTCCAGGTGTGTCTGTCTGTCTGTCTGTCTGTCTGTCTGTCTGTGTGTGTGTCTCTGTGTGTGTGTCTCTGTGTGTGTGTCTCTGTGTGTGTGTCTCTGTGTGTGTGTCTCTATGTCTGTCTCTGTGTGTCTGTCTCTGTGTGTGTGTTCTGTCTCTGTGTGTGTGTGTGTGTCTGTCTCTGTGTGTGTGTGTGTGTCTGTCTCTGTGTGTTTGTGTGTGTGTTCTGTCTCTGTGTGTGTGTTCTGTCTCTGTGTGTGTGTGTGTGTTCTGTCTCTGTGTGTGTGTGTGTGTGTTCTGTCTCTGTGTGTGTGTGTGTGTGTGTTCTGTCTCTGTGTGTGTGTTCTGTCTCTGTGTGTGTGTGTGTGTGTGTGCGTTGTCTCTGTTCTCTCTGTGTGTGTGTGTGTGTGTGTGTGTGTGTCTCTGTGTGTGTCATTTCTCACCCTGTGTCTGGGAGCCGTTGTGCTCGTTCCATTCTCTACCCTGCGTCACAAAACACAGATTCATAGTTTTTAAAGTCTCTTCCCGACCGTCAGAGAAACGTACAATATACTTAATACAGAAATACTAAAGTACAGTACAAGTACTTTGAATGTGTTGTTCAAAAACAATACTTGACTAAGTAAACAAGAAAATAATAATAAAATTAAGAAATAAATAAATAATATAAATAATACAAATAAGTACACAATAATAAATATTACACAAATAATAATAGATAAATAAATATAGGAGTGTTCCCGCCTCGTACCAGAGCTCCTCCCCGGTGTCGGGCTCCGACTCGTCGCTGCTCGCACAGAGCTTAATGATGTCGTCGCTCAGAATGTCTGACGGCCTGCCGCCTCGATTACACGACCCCAGCGCGCCCCTGTCCACGTTGAACACGTCGTCGTACAGCAGCTCGTACAGGATGGCTGAGGAGAGACGGGAAGGGTCACTTCACAGACCTTTGGAGAGACCCTGAACGCGTCTTGAAACACTCACACTGGCAGAGCGCCGAGTCCTTGATCTGCCGGATGGGATACACGCTGTCGTAGTGGTTCCCGTTCAGGAAGCACAGCCGCACCTGAGAGGAGACAAAGCGCCGTCAGGGACCGCGTGCCGGCTCGGTTAACCCCCGCACTGCGGTGGACAATGTGGAACGGCAAATCACTGGGACTGAGGTCCTTTGGAGAGAGAGACACCATTCCTTAACCCGTTAAACCCCGAGCCTGTTTTTCAGGTTTCAGGCTCGAAAATGACATTCCCAGAACAAATGACTGTAACTTCACTTCTAAAAGGTTTATATGAATAATTGTTGTTGTCAAAGCAAGGTCACACCTGTGAGTTGGATGTAGACGTGTCAGAATCAATATAGATGTTTCTGTGTCAGAGTAAATCCAGATGGAACATAGCAAAAAAATGTAAATTCCTGTCTCCGCCTAAAGTAAACCCATTACTCATAGTGAAGACCAGCCTTGAATGATGGGTTAGGAGCCTAGAAGCTTTAGGAATCCAAAGTATAACATATAATAAGTACCCTGTATCAAGATTGAGGCAAAACAAGTGACATTTGACCTTTTTAGAGAGGTTTATGAAAATAAAGTCCAGGCGGAATAAGCTTTGGGCACATTTGGGCCCATCGGTGCCATTTGACCTTTTTCAGATACCAGACTATACAAATCATTGTATCACATTGAATCATCACTATAGGTATTCATTCCATTAACAACAAAACAAAAAAATATTCTTAAAACAAAATATTAAAAATATTTGTGTGAGTGTGTACAAAAAAAAATCAGGACTTCGGGCTTAACAGGTTAAAGCGGCGGTTTATTTAAATTAAATAAATAATATTTCACATCGAAAGAAACAAACCGTATTAAATAATCTGATGACAGAGCTGTGAACAGAAAAGCTGAAACTTTAACAAACTAAATAACTCCTCTAATCACCATGTTTGTATCATGGAGTGAACTCCGTGTGTTGCTGCGAGCACACAGAACACCTGACGGGGAAACGTTCCTCTGCACGGGGCTGCAGAGCTGCCGGAGAGACCCGGTGCATTCCTCCGTCTGCATGTGGAGCGCTTTGGATAAATGTTTAGACACATTGCTCGTGTTGCCGCCCTCACATCTAAACTCTCTTGGCAACGAGTATTCTCCACATCGAGACGGGTAAAGTTTAACCACCTCGGAGCGCTTCTCTCCGCCATCCCCGCAATGTGTAGCTGCCGTGTGTGTAAACCGCCCCCTCGCACACAGACGGGGGAGAGAGAGATCTCGCCTGGATTAGAAAGATCGAAAAATACACCATCGACGCATTTTGTTGCGTCTCAGAAACGAGTCGGCGACACTCAGACTGCGAGATAATGCTTACGTAGCAACAACACGTGACATGTCTTTTTGAAATGTCTCCGGTACCGATTAAAAAGACGGATAACGTCGGAGCTTAACGGCGCGTAACTCACACGTGATGACGTCACCAAGGAATCGACGGCCGAATTAGTTGGCAACTAATTTGGTAATCGATTGAGTCGATTAGTCGTCGCACCCCTAATCCGCTCGTTGTTCCCCCGTTTTTAAAAGGTGTGGGTACGGAGGAAAAGAGAGGGATTATTTTCTGACGCTGCGTGAGCTCCCCGACGCACCGGGGACGCACCGGGGACGCACCGGGGACACACCGGGGACGCACCGGGGACACACCGGGGACGCACCGGGGACACACCGGGGACGCACCGGGGACACACCGGGGACGCACCGATGTAGAGAAGACATCAACAAGTGCATGTTGCATGATAGGTCCCCTTTAAGATGCAGTTGCTATGTCTTGAAAAAGCACCGTAATGTTTTGCTGCCAAATGTCAAAATAAAATATATTACAAAAAATAAATAATGTGTATTGTTTGGATGTTCTCACCTTGTCCTTGAAGTCGTTGTCTGTGATGTTGACCGCCTGTTTGCCCGGCTCCTGGAAGATCATGAAGTCTCTCCTGCAGAAAACAGAGACGCAAAGATACAGAAGGAGGGCGGTTGGTTTGAAACGGGCAGGAATGCAGATCTGGCTGTAAAACTATTGTTCTTATTGGAGACGTTTAGAAAGAAAAGCTTGAAATTCTAAATAATCCGCGTTTTTAACCGATCTGCTTTGATTTGGAGTATTTGGAAACACATCAAAGTATTTCTAAATGCGTGTGGACAGTCGAGACGAGTCTTACTTGTACATGACGGCCAGAGCGTTGATCTCCACCTCGCCCACCCATTGCTGGAAGACACGACCACGGAAATTACAAAATAATCTTCCGACATGTAGAAAGACATAAAAAAGGTATTTCTGAGTTACCTGTGGGTCCTGAAGCTTGAAGAGGTATTCCTCAAAGTCTCCTTCAATGAACTGCAACACAGCACACACGGCGGTCTTATTTTGAAAGCCTTAAATACAGACATTTTTAACAGAAATTCCACTTTTATTTTTGTCTTATTTAAATGTATTTTATTCTTTCTACTTGTGACCTTTTTTGGTTTTGTAATCAAAGCTTTGGCTGCCTATGTGAAATGTGTCCGAATCAGTTTGTCTGTGAGTTACAGGCAGCAGCAAAGCATTCTGGGTAATGTAGGCGAAGCTGCCTGTGAGTTACAGGGAGCAGCAAAGCATTCTGGGTAATGTAGGCGAGGCGTTATAGCAGCTCTTAGTTTCAGTTCCTAATCAAACCGAGTTGTGAAACACGATCAGATAAACTTAGGATTCGTAGGTTCATATTTATTTAATAAATCAATTAAAGTGTCATTTTATTCTAATGTTCTCTAGTTTAAGGGAAGCTGGTAAATACTCTTTAATACTTATTTTTTTCAAACAATAATTATTTACCGAAGCATTTAAAGAAGATATTTACCAAACGCTTTCAGAGTCACTTAAATACATTATGTGTGAAATAAGATCGTACAAATAATATACATATTATCAAATCCAAAGAGACAACTCTGTAATGCTCTGAAGATTTGCAATAAATAATTATATGTTTTTCATTTAATTTAGAAACTGTCAATCTGTTCACACACACACGCACGCGCGCACACCCACCCACCCACCCACCCACACCCACACACACACAGGTTTTAGATTATTACTCACGGCCTCGTAGCTCTCTCTGTTTTCCTTCAGGAACTCAACACAGTTCGCCCGGACTTTAGTGTGAAGACTTTGGCAATGAAGCACCTAAACAAGTCAACAACAACAACAACAACAACAAATGCAAACAATCAACATCACAGGAGCAGCTAGTCTGAAGTACTTTGTCGCTGCAGGGCAGCTGGTGGAGGTGCAGCTAGTCTGAAGTACTTTGTAGACTGCAGGGTAGCTGGTGGAGGTGCAGCTAGTCTGAAGTACTTTGTAGACTGCAGGGTAGCTGGTGAAGGAGCAGCTAGTCTGAAGTACTTTGTAGACTGCAGGGTAGCTGGTGGAGGTGCAGCTAGTCTGAAGTACTTTGTAGACTGCAGGGTAGCTGGTGGAGGTGCAGCTAGTCTGAAGTACTTTGTAGACTGCAGGGTAGCTGGTGGATTCACTCCAGGTGGAACTAAAGCCTGATTTAACACTTGATTAGATTTCACATCATCATTCACTGTGAAGTAACTAAAGTTATTAAATATATGTAGTGGAGTAGAAGTACACAGTAGCATAACATGGAAATACTCAAGTAAAGTACCTTAATTACAGTACTTGCGTAAATGTACTTCGTTACTTTACACTACTGCAAATAGTATACAGAAATATAATGTTTTCTGGAACTTCTTCACCATTAATCCACTTTCCCTGCGTTACATTCAGACCCGCATCAACACAAGTTACAGATACAGCTTTAAAGTTAATCAAAGTGAACCGTAAGCGTTTAAACTCGGCTGGCTGTCTTCGTCCAGCTGCTTTACAGACACATTTCCAGCCCGTTTTTAACCACAACAAACACGCGCAGCCCGGTTGTTGTGTACCAGTCGGTGCTAAAGTGAAGCTAACACAAACTAGCCTCTTCTCCGGGTGTTACCCCCTCACCTGCTCGGCGACAGCCCGAAACAAACACGACCCGTCCTTGGCGATTTTCTTCCGATGCAGACCGATAGACTTCAGATAATCATCCATTAGTTTCTCCGCTCCCTTTTCCTCGTTGCTCTTCATGCTTCCTTCCATGCTAGCGGTTAGCCGCTAAAGCTAGCTGGCGGAATAACGTCTTTAAACGGCTAAATCTTAACGGTTAAAAGTTGTCAATATAAGCAGAAAAAGAGTGTTCAATGTCTACATCTGCGGTCTGACGAAGGGCGAAGACGACGGAGGCGGATATTAGTTTCGATTTCCAGGAAGCCCTCTCATCATGGAGCGGGTTTACTGCCGTCCGTCAGAAAGTGAAAGTAGTGGAGTTAGCTCACATGCTAACACAGGCTCACAGGCTAACAACACACCCCCTCCTTCTTCGGAGTCAAGTTGGACAGCGCGCGCCAGAGCACTTCCGGTTTTTAACAAAGTAAGTCCAAATAAAATAAGAAATATTAACCAGTGGCAAAATAAATGTTATTTAATTAAAACTATAATATTGGCTTTCTAAATGTAATAAAGTATAAGTTAGCAAACAATACAAATACACCATTTTATTGTTTTAAATAGCATTTTGCCACGTTTTTCAAAATAAAAGTCCGCCTGTCATACAGACACCGGGACTGACTACCAAAATAAAAGCTTGCCCATTTCACAGACGATCATTAGAATAAAGAAGAGCTTATAATAGCAGCCGAGCCCATCTTGATTAAAACCACTCTTCACTGTGTGTGTTTTACTTGGTGTAAAGGTGGTGAATGTACACACTGTCACGTGATCCCAAGCCCCCACGTGGTCGATCAGAGGGGGAAAACATCAAGCTGCACAACGTGACCGGAAGCGGTTACGAAATCAAAGGAAAATGCTGCAGAAGAAGAGAAAGAGCGGGAAAATACAGATAGTAGTGTGCTACTTTGGTCATTAATCGATAATACAGGTCTGTAGAAACACGTAACAATCTAAAAACGGGATATAAGTCAACATTTAAAAAGAGTAAAACACTTTCTACTTTGTATTTAACTTGTAGGTCAATGCAGGAATTAATCCAATGTATACACATATTTAAATATACAGTTTAAACATGTATGCTTAATGCTTAAATGTGACCAAAACAGTCAGAAGAAAACAATACATTAAATAGAAAATAACCCAAAAAACGGACCATAACAAAGCAGGAATGACCCCTTCTTCACCTGACAACATGAACTATTACTACAGCTATATTTGTTTGTTTGGGGTTGGATTATTTTCTACTCATTCTTTGCTAATTTTGTCATGTTTTGTTGTATTTTTCGATGCGCAGTTTCCTTTTTCTACTCCTTTTGTTGTTTACCTAAATAATGTAAGCACGGTTTCCTTTGTTTGTTGTTTATTTTCTCCGTAAGGGTGGATGAGCACGTTGTTTGTTACACATTTTGATCAATAAAGTACATCTTATCTTATCTTATACAACGATAGAAAGTGACCGCCTCACAGTTGGTGTTGTGACTCCACCTGTCAGGACCATAGACTGTATATATAAATGGACGTAGGGTCCGTGACGTCACCCATAGGATTCTGCAGAGTTGCCGAGAAGCCCTTAGTGGGCGGAGTCGGACACTAACGGCTCGACAGTGACGTCAGAGTTAAACTCCCGCCTGCTCCAAATAAGGGCAAAGAGGCGGAGCCGAGGCGGGACCTGCTGTTAATACACACATCTTATTGTGAGGTTGATTTCACATACACTACTTCGACGTTAGCTTGTCTACATACTTGAGCATAGCCAATTTAAATTAACCTTAGCGATGCATACAGTTCCTACAAAATAAAATATCTCTCTAAGTTACAAGGATGACCTTATTTTATAACCTCAAACAGAAGCCGTTTGTTCTACAGTATTATCCCACTTAACGCTTAACACTTGCCTATTTAGTTTTAACCTTTATATATACAGTCTATGATTTTAACTTGGAGGCTACGATTAGCATCGTTAGCACCGATGTAGCTACCACTTGCTTACACGCTAACCCAAGCCTTAACATTCATTACGTAGCTGATTAAAATCATAAACACATAAATAAGTACTCCAATTTCACTTACCGCAAAACCGCATGCATGCACCGTCTGTTTTAACCGCAGTCCGATATATAAGCATGAAGAATAAACAACCACGGCCGGCTTCAAGTTGTGTTTCCTGGATGAGCTGAGCAGGCAGAGTCCCTGTAGCTTCACGGAGCAGCTAGCAGAGAGACGAGAAGCTAGCAGCAGCAGTCACTTGACAGAGCCGTCACTCAATGTGACCACACCCTAATTTATGCAAAAACGTTAAGACCTAATATAAATAAAAGGGTCGTGTTAGAAAACAATTCACTCACAGATCCATAATCATGAAGATGGAATCTAACTATATCCATAATAATATGTATTGCATTCAGGGGTAGAAACATGTTTATTTCTGCCTGAAAGTTGGGCCTTTTGACATGTCAATGGAGATTGATCCTTTCTGCAGCCAGTCCCTAGCGGCCAATAGATGAACTGCAGTGTGTGGCACTTCCGTATTGGCGTCCCGGCTGTTCCTCAGAGTTTTCCGCTTGGTCAGGAGGACGCATGTTTACTGAACATGTTCTCCGAGGATTCGACCTCTGACCTTTGACCACACCTCTCAGTTTATCTTTGAAACCTCGTGGACGTTTGAGACACATTTGAAAGCCTTTCCTCAGACCGTCTCCTCCCTTTTCTCTTCCTCCTGAGGCTGATCTCCTCTCTCCTCCTCTTCCTCTCTCCTCCTCTTCCTCCCTCTCTCCTCTCTCCTCTCTCCTCACACTCAGCAGATATTGATTTTCCGTCTGCAGAGAGGAGAGGCTGAGAGAGAGGTTGGGTGTTGGCTGACAGTCTGTGAGTTTAACCCTCTGGAGGAGAAAGAAACCCGGCTGGAGGGAAATGTGGGTTCCAAACAACAACAACAACAACAACAACAACAACATTTCAATGTGGTAATTTCAACCAGCAGGTTGTTGGTTCGATCCCAGGCGTTATGAGATATAAACGTATAAGCTTTAAAGGTTTTCATCAGTATATCCAGAGCCTGTCTCTGATTGGCTGAAACACCAAACAGGTCATTGCAGCATTACCCATAATCCCCTTTCACACCAACGCGGCTCCCGTTCCAGCTCCGTGCTTTTCTGGTTCGGAACTGGTTCTTCTTTTCAGCCCCCGTTTTGTTGTTGTTGTACCTTGGTTGCTGATTGGCTAATGGTTACACGAGACAAAACATCGTTATGACATCATAAAGTGGCCAAAATCTGATCAGAACTGGATCAAAAAGAGAGAGAATCTTTGTTTCTGAAACTTTCAGAGTCTCTTTCCACAGAGGGGACACATGTTGATGTAGAAGAGACATGAAGAAGAGGGGACACATGTTGATGTAGAAGAGACATGAAGAAGAGGGGACACATGTTGATGTAGAAGAGACATGAGAAGAGGGGACACATGTTGATGTAGAAGAGACATGAAGAAGAGGGGACACATGTTGATGTAGAAGAGACATGAAGAAGAGGGGACACATGTTGATGTAGAAGAGACATGAAGAAGAGGGGACACATGTTGATGTAGAAGAGACATGAGAAGAGGGGACACATGTTGATGTAGAAGAGACATGAAGAAGAGGGGACACATGTTGATGTAGAAGAGACATGAAGAAGAGGGGACACATGTTGATGTAGAAGAGGGGACACATGTTGATGTAGAAGAGACATGAAGAAGAGGGGACACATGTTGATGTAGAAGAGACATGAAGAAGAGGGGACACATGTTGATGTAGAAGAGACATGGAGAAGAGGGGACACATGTTGATGTAGAAGAGACATGAAGAAGAGGGGACACATGGTGATCTAGAAGAGACATGAAGAAGAGGGGACACATGTTGATGTAGAGGAGACATGGAGAAGAGGGGACACATGTTGATGTAGAAGAGACATGCAGAAGAGGGGACACATGTTGATGTAGAAGAGACATGAAGAAGAGGGGACACATGTTGATGTAGAAGAGACATGAGAGAAGAGGGGACACATGTTGATGTAGAAGAGACATGAAGAAGAGGGGACACATGTTGATGTAGAAGAGACATGAAGAAGAGGGGACACATGTGATGTAGAAGAGACATGAAGAAGAGGGGACACATGTTGATGTAGAAGAGACATGAAGAAGAGGGGACACATGTTGATGTAGAAGAGACATGAAGAAGAGGGACACGTGTTGATGGTTGATGACAGCCCCTGCTACGTGTCCCTTTTAAAGAAGTGCACACATAACGCCTCCTGTGTGTCCTTTAGGCCTTGACCTTTGACCTCTCAATAGGAGAAACAAAATGACTTCCTCCTCCTCCTCTTCATCACTTAATGCCTTTGAGCCTTTGATTTTTTTTTAAATGGATGACCTTTTGCCTGCGTTCCACGCTGCGTTGTGATTGGCCGCTGCTCCCGACCAATGGGCAGGCCCGCTGCTCATCGCCATGGAGACCTACAACATGCTATGGTAACCAGGGTAACCTGACACTCACCCTCCCACTCACCGATGTGTGACCTTCATCACCGAGGCGTGTTTGTGTCCTGGTGTCTGAGGAGAATGAGAAGCTCTCCGTGCTTCCTGCGCCCTTTCCATCAGATACAGATCATTCGGAGGAATAAACGAGTTACGAGGACAGAAGGAAACACGGGGTTACGCGGAGAAACGCGACATTGGAAAATGAAAACAAAATGGACAGACAATCTGGATTAACGTACAGCTGTCCAAAGAGAATGATGAATACAAGGACATGTAAACGATAGGGGAATAAAAAGCAAATGGAATAATTTAGAAACAGAAATGAAAATAGAAAATAAATATAACGCACAACTAATCCTGATACAGCATCAAAACAAAATAAAATGTAACATACAAAGAATTCTTATAGATCATAAAAACACGATAACTTCAATAACAAATAACCCAAAAACGGACAAGAATAAACCCGTTGTTAATTATTTAATTAATTCAATTCTATTACATATATATTTGTTTGCTTGTGATTTTCTACCTGTACGCTTTTTACAAAATATTTTGTTGTACTTTTCTAGACTGCTTTGTCCACACCTTTTGTTGTTGTTTATTTATCCACATTATGTCAGTTTAAATAATACAAATATAAGCTGTAATTTATTTAGGTTCCTACCTCACAATTTCTAAATAAAAGCACAACAATAATGTTATTAAATTATTAAAATAATATCAGTTTAGGCGTTACAACTATAAAATCTGTTAACCTTTAAGCGTGTACAGTGAAGACAGGCGTCAGATGAAATACAACTTTATTCATTGCAGCAGCAGACAGTAACAGAATACATGTTAAAATATGTAAAATAGGGAGATTATAACGAGCCTCGAAAAGGGGGCGGAGTTTATTTCTTCATGCTTCTTCGTGTGGAAATGAAACAGGAATACGAGCAGGCAGAAATCGGCTCGGAGCACCATCGACCGGAGAAGCTTTTCAGTATAAAAAGACACGATGCTAACCGATGCTAACCGATGCTAACATGCCGTATTTGTTAAAAAATCAATCAACAAGTTAGATAACAGCCCGAAAATCCACAACAAAACTATTAAGAAGATGTTATTAACGTTATCTGTTGTAATGTTCGTGTCACTGGGAATAGACCTATCGCTAAACCACGCCCCAAATAGAATGTGTCCAATCATATCACTATATCACAGCGAAAATCCTGAGTGGAGCAGTGACGAGTCCTACCACCAGGAAGTGAGTCAGCATGTCACCACTTCCTGTTCCCTCGTCTCAGAGCCAATGGGATCTCTCGATAGGATTTTGGAAAATATCTGGAAATAAGGTCTGTGGTTGAGACAAAGAGACGGATCACGTTTTGTGTTCTGCGACATTACATCGTAAACATTAAATGATTTAAAAAGAAAAGCCACATTCTGGAAAAAAAAAGTCAAAATCTGAGAGAAAAGTCAAATTTCAGATGCATTGTGGGACATGTAGTTTATGGGCAACGTGCTTCTGTAAAGTAGCATGTAACCGTATGATAAAATCATATTTTTTGCAAGCTCTTGCGGGGCCACATAAAATGAAGTCGCGGGCCGGATTTGGCCCCCGGGCCTTGAGTTTGACACCCCTGCTATATAGCATCACGTTCCTCAAACCTCTTCACACCAAGGACCACTTAACCAATAAACTCCACAAATATCCCAAATCACATCGTTTTCCTAGAACAGATTACAAATCGCCTGAAGATGCTACAAAGAAGTGGCAACATGTGTGACGAAGGCGTTGCGCTGGGCTATATCATGCAGTCGAAAGTGAAACTTACGCTCGCTCCATTGCGGAGATATTCCCGCGAGAGTGCGGAAAACTTTATTTATTTATTTCAAATGTGACATGTTACCAATATACACACAGACCACCAGGGGGCGCTCGCGGACCACACTTTGAGTAGCACTGCAGTATAGCTTAACGTTAACATTTAGCTTCTAGCCATTAGATTTATGATTCGAACAGTATCAAAGTAGATTATCCGGCTGCACAAAACGTGCATTCCTCAAACAGGTTCGTTTCCACAGATCTTATTTCCAGCTATTTTCCCCGGGAGAAATCCTGTTGCGTTTTAGTCGAGGGAACCAGCAGCTTCCTCCCGGGTGAATACGTCATCCCTGCACCGCTCTATTAAACAGTTAAAATAAATACAAATAAAAACAGAAAATGAAACATAATTCAAAGAGAATGAGGGGGATTTTCTTCCTCTCTTTGCGTCCGACTTTGGAACTGAAATCTGCAAAGAAAATATGAAGAAAACAATTCCACTTTAAGTGTTTTTTTATACAACTGAAGGTGCCGACGAAGCATTCACTGCACCTTATAAAGTCAGGTCATCTATTTGTTGTATCTGTGCAGGTTGCAAAACATGCGCAGTGCGTGTGATTTCACATCAGGGACGTTCATAATGCCGAAAAACACACGGGGCATTTGATGCAAATAAAGACCGTGGGAAAGTACAGCGCTGTGTCCTGACGATTGATTAGAGTAACGCCGTTCACATTACATGCGAAATATATGAAAATAATAATATATACAGAGCCCCGGAGTATCAAGGAGAACAAATCATCACATTTTAGGCGCACAATTTACTAATGTGTGCTCTTGAATTCAGCCGTGTGGTGTAATACATTTACACACAAACGGGTTCATAATCAAATATATAAAATACTTTCCACCCTCCAGGACAGACGTGCAACACAAGTTTAATATGATGTTAAATCCAGAGCAGGAATTACTAAACTGTGCGCACAGATTTTCCGGTAAAATAATTAATAATATTCAATTAAACGTGTTTTTAAAGTGGATTTTCTGCAAAAAATAATGTAATATTTGTTCTAAAATGACATTTCTTCTCGTCTCGGCTGAACGACATGGAGTGCAAACTTCAAATGAAGACATTCTCAGACTCTCAGGAGCCCCGTGGTGTAATGTGTAAACACAAATACATTATCAATACACAACACGAGTATTAGAAAGGTCATCGCCGTCCTCCAGAAACCTCAGACCTCCAGATACCTCAGACCTCCAGAAACCTCAGACCTCCAGAAACCTCAGACCTCCAGAAACCCCAGATCTCCAGAAACCTCCAGAAACCTCAGACCTCCAGAAACCCCAGACCTCCAGAAACCCTCAGACCTCCAGAAACCTCAGACCTCCAGAAACCCCAGACCTCCAGAAACCTCAGACCTCCAGAAACCCTCAGACCTCCAGAAACCTCAGATCTCCAGAAACCTCAGACCTCCAGAAACCCTCAGACCTCCAGAAACCCTCAGACCTCCGGAAACCTCAGACCTCCAGAAACCCTCAGACCTCCGAAACCTCAGACCTCCAGAAACCTCGGACCTCCAGAAACCCTCAGACCTCCAGAAACCTCAGACCTCCAGAAACCCTCAGACCTCCAGAAACCTCCAGAAACCTCAGACCTCCAGAAACCCTCAGACCTCCAGAAACCTCAGACCTCCAGAAACCTCAGACCTCCAGAAACCTCAGACCTCCAGAAACCTCAGACCTCCAGAAACCTCAGACCTCCAGAAACCCTCAGACCTCCGGAAACCCTCAGACCTCCAGAAACCTCAGACCTCCAGAAACCCTCAGACCTCCAGAAACCTCAGACCTCCAGAACCCTCAGACCTCCAGAAACCTCAGACCTCCAGAAACCTCCAGAAACCTCAGACCTCCAGAAACCTCAGACCTCCAGAAACCCTCAGACCTCCAGAAACCTCAGACCTCCAGAAACCTCAGACCTCCAGAAACCCTCAGACCTCCGGAAACCCTCAGACCTCCAGAAACCTCAGACCTCCAGAAACCCTCAGACCTCCAGAAACCTCAGACCTCCAGAAACCCTCAGACCTCCAGAAACCTCAGACCTCCAGAAACCTCAGACCTCCAGAAACCTCAGACCTCCAGAAACCTCCAGAAACCTCAGACCTCCAGAAACCTCAGACCTCCAGAAACCCTCAGACCTCCAGAAACCTCAGACCTCCAGAAACCTCAGAGAGATGATTTAGTTTGGGTTCCTTTCACGTTGAAGTGAAATTAGGAATTCGTCGGTCGTTAAACATTAATTAGCGACACGTATTAAAGGGGAGGGGGGAGAGATAAGAGGAGAGGACAGAACAAGGAGAGGAAGAGATAAGGAGAAAATGAGAGGAAGAACAGGATACAAGAGATAAGTAGAGGAGAAGAGGAGGAGACAAGGAAAGGAAACAAGGAAATGAGCAGTGGGAAGTAGAGAGAAGATAAGGAGGAGATAAGGAGGAGAATAAGGAGAGGAGGAGATAGGTGAAAATAGAGGATGAAACGAGGACATTAGGAGACAAGGGTAGGAGCGAACGAGAGACGGAGAAGAGAGGGGACAGGGAGAGGGGATAAGGAAAGGAGAAGGAGAAGAGACTAGGAGACAAGGGTAGGAGCGAACGAGAGACGGAGAAGAGAGGGGACAGGAAGAGGGGATAAGGAGACAAGGGTAGGAGTGAACAAGAGACGGAGAAGAGAGGGGACAGGAAGAGGGGATAAGGAAAGGAGAAGGAGAAGAGACTAGGAGACAAGGGTAGGAGCGAACGAGAGACGGAGAAGAGAGGGGACAGGAAGGGGGGATAAGGAAAGGAGAAGGAGAAGAGACTAGGAGACAAGGGTAAGAGCGAATGAGAGACGGAGAAGAGAGGGGACAGGAAGAGGGGATAAGGAAAGGAGAAGGAGAAGAGACGAGGAGACAAGTAGAGAAAGAATGAGGAGAGGAAACGAGGAGACTCAAAAGTAGAGAAGATAAGGAGAGGAGGAGAAAAAAAAGCATTTATAAATAAGTTTGCAGACCAAGGTAACTGAGGAAGGAGTGTTTGGAGGAAGAGGAGGAGGAGGAAGGGGAAGGGGAGGAGGATAACAAGGAGGAAGAGGGTGAGGAGGCCAAAGAGGAAGAGGAAGATGAAGGGGCGCGAGGCTTCAGGGAGAGCAGGGTGGTGATGGGCAGGAGAGGAGACAGATCCCTCCACCTGTCAGAGAGCGAGGGGTGAAGAAGAGGAGCGGCAGGCGAGGAGGAGGAGGAAGAGGAGGAGGAGGAGGAGCACACAGCTGCTGACGGTGTGTGTGTGTGCAGCCGCTGAGTGTGTGTGTGTGTGTGAGTGTGTGTGTGCTCCGGGTGTTTGACCTTGCAGTGCAGGCGCAGGCTGTCTCTCCGCTTGGCGCTGTAACTGCAGAGCGTGCACGTGAACGGGCGCTCTCCTGTGTGCACGCGCACGTGCTCCACCAGCTTATTGGCCGTTCGGGTCAGGTGACCGCAGCGCTCGCACCTGTACTGGTTGCCCTGGCGATGACCCTGGAAGTGCACCAGCAGCTCCTGTTGCCCCGGAAACGACCTCTGGCAGATACGGCAGCAGTGCTCAGAGGAGGAGGGGGAGGAGCTTGTTGTTGCCACGGAAACTGTGGTGGAGGAGGTGGGAGGAGAGGTGACGGGGCACCTGGGAGTCAAGAGGGGAGGCGGGGGTTAATGATGCACACACACACACACACACACTGAAACACACGCACACACACACTGAAACACGCGCACACACACAAACATTTCACACACACACACACACACACACACACACACACACTGAAACACACGCACACACACACTGAAACACACACACACATACACTCACTCACACTCACACTCACACACACACATTTCTCACTCACACACACACACACACACACACACACACACACACGCACGCACGCACGCACGCACACACACACACACACATTTCACACACACACACACTCACACACACACACACACACACACACACACACACTCACACACACACTCACACACACTCACACACACTCACACACACACTCACACACACACACACACACATT
>CM070489.1:2206730-2214230 GCA_036324585.1 Champsocephalus esox
TGCCCCGATGGAAGGCTGACAGGCAGGCAGGCCGTCCAGTGACTTCAGCCGGCTCAGATGATTGGTCGAGCTTTTTACGGCTTCCACTGATGAAATATTTGAATGGATTTTTTGTCAAAGCACTTCAGATATTCATTGCTATCGGGACGTTAAAGGCGGGGTGGGTACGTTTGAGAAACCGGCTCGAGATCGCTAGAATTTGAAAATACACAACCGGAGAAAATCTGCCACTTCCTCACAGAGCCCCTCCCCCGACACACAGGAACGCGCACATGACCAATGAGGGCACGGGATCAGTGTGTGCCCCGAGGGAAGGCTGACAGGCAGGTAGGCCATCGGGTTGGTAGTACTTTTCACAGTATCACGGCTTCTACAGATGAACATTTTAATGGATGTGTCGTCAAAGCACTTCAGATATTCACTGCTATCGGGACATTCAGAGCATCCCATGGAATATAACACAAAGTGTATCTCGAGCCGGTTTCTCAAACTTACCTACCCTACCTTTAAAGTTAAACAGCTAGTAATACATATATATATACAAACTGATATCATCATAATAATAATACATCTAATTTATATTTTGCTTTGTATGGCAAGATACGCAAAGACAATTTACAAAAACAAAACGTCAGTTGGTTTGTAAATGTCCACAGTAAGTCAGAAGGTTAATTAAATACAGTGAACGTGTTGGAAGGGAATAACTCTCCAGGTGCAGCAGGGTGGAGAGTCACCTGTGTCCTGATTTACCTGAGAGCTGGTGCAGCAGTGTTGAGGCCAGATTCACCGACATGTCCTGCCACAGCGCCGCTCTGAGGCACTGGTCCGCCATCTTGGCTCCTGAGGAGAACTGGTCCGCCATCTTGACTCCTGAGGAGAACTGGTCCGCCATCTTGGCTCCTGAGGAGAACTGGTCCGCCATCTTGGCTCCTGAGGAGAACTGGTCTTCCATCTTGGCTCCTGAGGAGAACTGGTCTTCCATCTTGGCTCCTGAGGAGAACTGGTCTTCCATCTTGGCTCCTGAGGAGAACTGGTCTTCCATCTTGGCTCCTGAGGAGAACTGGTCTTCCATCTTGGCTCCTGAGGAGAACTGGTCTTCCATCTTGGCTCTGAAGAAGAGCTGCTCCTCCTTCTTCACTCCGGAGAGAACGTGGTCCGCCATCTTGGCTCCGGGAAGAAGCCGGTTCTCCATTTTGGCTCCGAAGAGAAGCTGGTTCTCCGCCCTGTTGGCCCCTGAAGGAAACTGGTCCTCCATCTTGACTCCGGAGAGGAACGTGTTGGCGGGGAAAGGGCTCTGTGCAATTTTGGCTTTTAAGAGAAGCTGGTCCTCCATCTTGGCTCCGGATAGAAGCTGGTCCGCCATCTTGGCTCCATGATCCTCCAGTTTCACTGTGAACTGAAAGTTGTTGGCATCGGAGACGACGCTTCCTGCCGCTTTAGAGCCAGAATGGCCGCCTCCAGTGTAAAAGTTGTCTTCTTTTTTAAGGCCATAGAGACACTGGTCCGCCATTTTGGCTCCTGGGTGCAGGTTCACCTGGTTGCCACGGAGACCCTGGTCTTCTGTTTTGATTTTGAGAAAGATGTGGAGTTGGCTTTTTCGGCGAAGGTGGGGTTATCTCTGCTGTGATTGGTCGATGGTGGACGAGGTCGACCTCCATCGGCTCTTCTTCTTCTTTGACCCGAACCATGTGGCTGCTCACTTCTTGCCGCTCTGTGATTGGTGGAAAATCAGTCAGTCAGTGTTTGTATTCTTCTTGCAAGTAATGATAGTTTTTATTATTGACACACACACACACACACACACGCACACACACTCACACACACACACACACACACACACACACACACACACACACTTATATTTACAGTATGTTGAACCGATAAGAAACCCAGACCAATATAACCATAAACACAAAAGACAATAAAACAATTTAAAGCTAGACTACATTTACTGTGTGTGTGTGTGTGTGTCAATAATAATATAACACACCCACACACAATCAACACACACACACACACACACCTGCCAGTTTTCTCAGCAGGTCTGAGGCCAGTGTGTCGGTGTTGGCGTTGCCTTCAGGTGTGTGTGAGAGCGTGGGAGGTTCGGGACTCGCCCCCGGTCCGTCCGGAGAGAGAGCGAGACCCGGTTCATCCGCCGGCCTCCCAGCATGCATCTGGGCCTTCTGGGTCGCCTCTGGAGAGAGAGAGATTTTATTTATATGGCATGGTTTTACGCTTTTTTTTGCTTTTCCACTCGGGGATACTTTTTCACCGTTTTCTGGCCCTCCAACATCGAGGTTCTTCCCGGGCCAACAACCGGGCTGAATGTGCTAAACTAGTGACGTCAACACTCTCGACTGCTGAATGGTCAGAGAGAACCGCTGGCAAGGGGGCTACAGCTACAACAACATGAACATATTTGACCGTGATTTAATTGTAATACACGTTTCTAAATGATCCTGAAGTAACAACACACTGATACCGGTTAGTAAGAACCATGAGTTAACGCTTTGAGTCTGCAGACAGACGGAAAACCCTTTTTAAAATGCATGTTTTCTGAATGGAGATCAGCTAAGCTAACGTTATATATGCTCCGACCGTCCACACTCACAACAACGGCCTACAGACATAAATAAGCCAGCGACTGTATCCTCCATGACGCAGGCAGTCTGTGGTTTGGACTGGTTTCACTTCTGTCTAGTTTCTGAACAGATACGAGGAGCCGTGAGCTCTGAGTGCTAACGGCTAACGGCTGTGTTGGTTTCGTGGTTCACATTGAAGATGACGTCACGGCTCCGCCTACACTGCGTTACTATAGTTACCGCTCGAGTTCCTAAACTGTAATGGAATCGCAGCGTAAAGTGAGCCTGGCCTACCGAGGCCTAACTATACCGTGCTAAGCCGAGCGAGGCCCCGCAGTGGACATGCGCCATAACTGTCTCCTCGTTTTAAAATAAATTATTAATATTAAAACATTTAAATCACACTTACATGAAATAGAATACCCGAAGAATAATCTTAAAAATTAATAAATTAGATATACAAAATATCACATTTATAATCTGCCTGATTCTAGTTATAAAAGAATGAATGGCCAAAATTATAATCCTCAATAAAAAATGTAAATGCTCCCCTGCCTGTCCCCAAAATGAAAATAGATACATATATTTCTTCTTATTATCACTATTTTTTTATTATGTACAATCATGTATAGATATTTGTATTATTATAACTATTATTTTAAATTCACCAAAATCAGAAAACATTTAAAACATGAGAAAAGGACACTCGCTTCACGCCGTTCATTACTAATCAATAATGGAAATTGGGGCTTCACTTTCTGTCAATGTACTTAGTGATTAATCCTTAGCACTGTATGATGTGTGCATACTGTGTGTGTAAGTGTGTGTGTGTGTGTGTGTGTGTGTGTTACCTGACAGCCTGATGAGGAGGTCAGACGCCATCTTGGTGCTGACATCAGGGCTGAAGAGAGAGGTGGCTGCTGGGAAGGGATTCGAACCGGCAGCAGCATCTCCTCTAGTCGTGCGTGTGTGTGTGGCTGCATCAGAGGGACGCTGCAACACACTCGACCCACGCTTCATTTTCCACTGTGTGTGTGTGTGGTGTGTGTGTGTGTGTGTGTGGTGTGTGTGTGTGTGTGTGTGTGTAGAGAAGAGTCAAGAGGAAGAGGAGGAAGAAGAAGGCAGTGTTGCTAAAATAAGACGAGTGTGTTTTTTAACATATGGGAGCATGAGGGGAGAAAATGGGGGAGGATCTCTGCCTCTCATTGACCTGGAGGAGAAGAGGAAGAGGAGGAGAGAGGAAGAGGAGGAGGAAGAGGAGGAGGAAGAGGAGGAGAGGAGAGAGGAAGAGAGGAGAGAGGAAGAGGAAGAGGAGGAAGAGGAGGAGGAGGAGGAGAGAGGACAGAGAGAGGAAGAGGAGGAAGAGGAAGAGGAGGAAGAGGAGGAGAGAGGAAGAGGAGAGAGAGGAAGAGGAGGAGAGAGGAAGAGGAAGAGGAGGAAGAGGAGGAGGAGGAGGAGGAGGAGAGAGGAAGAGGAGAGAGAGGAAGTGGAGGAGAGAGGAAGAGGAAGAGGAGGAAGAGGAGGAGGAGGAGGAGGAGGAGGAGGAGGAGGAGAGAGGACAGAGAGAGGAAGAGGAGGAAGAGGAAGAGGAGGAAGAGGAGGAGAGAGGAAGAGGAGGTAGAGTAGAGAGGACAGAGAGAGGAAGAGGAGGAAGAGGAAGAGGAGGAGAGAGGAAGAGGAGAGAGAGGAAGTGGAGGAGAGAGGAAGAGGAAGAGGAGGAAGAGGAGGAGGAGGAGGAGGAGGAGGAGGAGGAGGAGAGAGGACAGAGAGAGGAAGAGGAGGAAGAGGAAGAGGAGGAAGAGGAGGAGAGAGGAAGAGGAGGTAGAGTAGAGAGGACAGAGAGAGGAAGAGGAAGAGGAGGAGGAAGAGGAGGAGAGAGGACAGAGAGAGGAAGAGGAGGAAGAGTAGAGAGGACAGAGAGAGGAAGAGGAGGAAGAGGAGGAAGAGGAGGAGAGAGGACAGAGAGAGGAAGAGGAGGAGAGAGTAGAGAGGACAGAGAGAGGAAGAGGAGGAAGGGGAGGAAGAGGAGGAGAGAGGAAGAGGAGGAGAGAGGAAGAGGAGGAAGAGGAAGAGGAGAGAGAGACACAGATATGAACAAAGTGAATCTGTGAATGAATACATTATTGGATGGATAAGAGACTCAATAATAAGGGGATAAATCATTTTATATCCGGTTATCGCCATGGCAACGGCCCCTGCGTGGTGCACCCGTCTCCTGCCCTGACCTTCGCTGCCCGACAACCAATCAGAATCATCGTCAGTTAGGATCATCAATAACCACCTGCCACCTGTTCAATTACTGACTAATACAAACAAGTTGTATATCTGTCAGCAGCAACGCGCATTAAGAGCTGATAATAGAGCAGCTTAAACATTCATACAATGATTTTGTATAATAATAAAAAATGTAAAATTGCTTCATACATATTATTCATCTTGGAAGAAAATAAATACATATTGGGAGTTAATCAAATAATTAGAAATAATATAGTTTTTAATCTAAATGCATAAAGATTGTGTACAAAAATATAAAATAATGTCATCCATAAAATTAGACATAATATTATTTAAATAAAAATGTGGTTAACAAAAATTAAACGAGGAGAGATAAATTATAAAAGTATAATAATATATAATAATATATTGAATTATTTAGGATATTAAATGAATAAAATAAAATACTTATTCTGCGTCTCATCCACACATTATATATCTTTTAGCATTTGTACATAAGGTGAATAAAATATTAAATACTAGATAAATAAAGGTATTTATTCTGAATTTTATTAGTAAAAAAATTAATGATAAAGGATTTGAATGGAAATGAGGTCAACATGTCATTTACAAATAGATACAAAATAAAACGGGACAACAAAATGAAATTAGGAAATATACAAATAAAATAGCCTCATCATATTAAAATAACATAATAATTAAAAAGAAAAGGAAACATTTACATAATCCAAACAATTAAGTAAAGCTATGAATTACATAATTAAAATCATTAAGACGCCAGCCTTTTCATCACCTCGGTTCACTTCCACCCCCGTCTCCAGGCGACACGGTCCGCCACCGCATCCGCCCGAGGACCTCTATCTCCGGCTACAGTTGCTCCACAACCCCGGCCTCCCACCTCCCACCTCCGCTGGGTGTCAAAAAGCCCCATGACTCCCCGACACAGAAACTCCTTTGTACCCGTTACATAATGCCATCTTTTACCGGTTATTTTCCCCGTTACCGGGAATGAGGGCAGGTGTCAAGAGTCGCCCCCCCCCGCCTCCCCCTCCTCCCTGCAACATGGCTGCATGGTAACCCGACCTCACGAGACCTCAGAAGTCATCTTTCCGGGTCTAACCAGGGATCGTTCTAAATGTTAACGTTGACCGATATGTTTCCAATATCTTCCTCCACGACTTACCGGTACCGGGAGGGCAGGTGGTGCATTCCGGGGGGGCAAAGACTATATTTAGCCCACAGTCGGTTTCTCTCATGCTGCATCCCGTCCTTTCTTCCTCACCTCCGGTCACATCATCCGCTCTGTTCTCCGGTTGGAACATAAAAAAGCACCGGGCAGATGATCCGGTTCTTCCTCCCGAGCCCCGAGGAGACGGGTCGGTCACCGATCAGAGGGAGGTTCTCTCTCTCTCTCTCTCTCTCTCTCTCTCTCTCTCGCTCTCTCTCTCGCTCTCTCTCGCTCTCTCTCTCGCTCTCTCTCGCTCTCGCTCTCTCTCTCTCTCTCTCTCTCTCTCGCTGTGTGTGTATGTGTCCACGCGCCGGATCATAGCACAAGGGCAGGACATGCGTGAACCCGCGTGCACGCGCACACATGATCGCGCCCAATCCACCGCACACGCTCTATGAGTGCAGCACGAGACATTCAGATGTTACAGTCGGGACAGAAACACACCGGAAGAGAGAGAAGACAAGTCTCAAGTCAAGACCGATAGTGTTGATTTGGTACCGGGTCCAGACAGAGAACCGAATTAAGGCTGAATAGTCCAATGTTAAGACTGGCTTGCCCCGAGTCGGGGGACAAGTCAAGACCAACAAGTCCCAAGTATGAACTGACTAGTCCAAGTCTGGTACCAAGTCAAGACCGACTAGTCCTGACTCTCGTCCCAATTCAACATGACTAGTCCCAAATCGGGTTCAATTTAAGACCAACAAGACAAGTTCTAAACTGAAGTCCCGAGTCTGCTACCAAGACGGAGTTACAAGTCCAGACCTGAGTAAAGACATTAGACGTAATGAAGTAAACGATATAAGAATTAAAAGCAGATAATACATTTTAAAGTATGTATAAGAAGTAATACTAACACCAGTACCTATAGAGTAAATACATATGTAGTAGAAATACATATATTTGTAGTGGTAACAGTGATATTAAAGACTGGTATAGGCAGGGCCGGCCCTCGGCATCGGCAGTATAGGCGAATGCTAAGGGCGCATCAACCCATAGGGGGCGCTGAAAATTGAAAAAAAAACCATCTTATTATCTTATACTAACAGAACTACGCCTATATTGCGTACAGCACCCATAAACTATGGCACACCCCCCCCCAAAATCAAGTTGAACTGCCCCAGTCCCAGTAAAAACCAAAGGCTTTTAACTTCAATATAAAAAAAAAGTCTTCCTGGGGGTGCATGCCCCCGGACCCCCCTAGAGGAGCCCCCCCCCACTTAAATCATGTTCAAATGGATAGGAAACTAAATACAGTTGCAGACATCTTGTGTCAATATCTTTGTTTTTGTGGTCATGCCACAACCGTGCACGCACGAATCATAATGAGTGTCTGCATTTTGGGGAGGGGGGGGGGCGCCAGCTAAAATCTTGCCTAGGGGCGGCAAATTGGTCAGGGCCCGGCCCTGGGTATAGGGAGTAGTATTTGTATCAGATATCGCAGTATTGTTGTGTATT
>CM070489.1:2226730-2230967 GCA_036324585.1 Champsocephalus esox
ACTTTGTAAATACATTGGGGATTTCTTACAATATGTACGAATAATCCTTCGAACCAACAAGAACTATTCATCAAAAGGGCAAAATAAGATGATATTACCATTGCTGAAATAAAAGGACATTTAATAAAAACGACTTTAAAAAAACATACAAAAAATAAATAAATGTTATATTAAAGTAAATAAAATAGTAAATATATATAATAGAAATAAACGCCTGAGGATAAAAATGACATTGATCTTGTTTACTTAACACATCGTCATATAGGATCCCGTGTTATCTCGCATAGCCTCTAAAGAACATCTGCTAAGAAATACATTTAAAAAAACACTTAAAATTCCCTTTTACCTAACTTTAAGTGTTAAAACCTATGATTGAATTTACCTACCCGAGTTAATTCAGACGTCTGCTTGTTGGAAACTGTCGCTGCCAAAGCTGTGGATCAGCTATCACCTGAAGAGAGAGAAGGGAGTGGACACGTCAAAGATGTTTCAGGTTTGACGTGTTTTGTGTGTAGGCTTACAATGATGAGCAGACAATGGTGGTGATATAAGGGGTTGAGACCATGGACGAGGAGAACTGGAACCAGCGTGGGCGGCGTTCCTCAATCTGGTGCACTTTGAGCAGAATTACTAGAGACTAGCTAAAGGGGTACAACTCTAAACACTCATATGAAAAAGATTACATTTTAATAATCCAATAAGTATGTGAACATAACCAGTAACCCACAGCCAATAACAAATACATGTAACTTATTTAATTTGTTGTTGTTCATTCATATCTTATTTTACCCAGTTAACATTTATTTATTTATGCATATTTGTTTATCTCTCCAGTTTTAAATGATATTTTTGGTTTTCATTACATGACATTGCATTTAGCTGACGCTTTTATCCAAAGCGACTTACGATAAGTGCGTTCGACCAGGAAGACACAACCTTGAAGAAAACAGAATCATAAAGTACATCAGGTTTCATGGAGCCAATCATTTCAAGTGCTGCTCAGCTGGCTTTAGAGGAGCCAGTCCTTTGATAGTATATAAGTGCTTTGTTAGTAGTTCTTTGTTAGTAATTCTATCGCTCGAAGTGGAGTCGAAAGAGATGAGTTTTCAGTCCGCGCCGGAAGGTGTGTGAGCTTTCTGCGGTCCTGATTTCAATGGGAGCTCATTCCACCATTTAGGAGCCAGGATAGCAAACCTGTCCTAAAGTATACATTGGAATGATTTCAAACCTGGTTTTATTTATCCTAATAATTATACAGGAGAGCCTTGGAAATATGTGTTTACATAAATTGTGACCAAACCGTTTGAGACCCACTGAGATAACTTAGACTAAAGTGAACTATCTAAACCAGGGGGGGTCAAACTCAAACACACAGTGGGCCAAAATAAAAAAATGGGTGCTAGTGGAGGGCCGGACTGGTTCAATGTTTACTGCAGAACTTATTGAAATGAACTTACTGCACATATTAAACCTGGAACTAACAAAGCTTAAACTATTGCCTTTAAAAACAACATTAAATAATCAGCTGCATTCATTTCTCACGGCTCTATCTGCAGCTTCTCCAGAGTCACTTCTCATGAGTACATTTCCCCTCAGGCCAACAACAGCTTCAACAAAACTATTCCCCTCAGAGAGAAACCAAACATGCCCTGTCGAGAGAGAGGAAGTGCAGAAGGAAGCATCCATTGAGCTCAGGGTGCTGCTCTGTGATGCTAGCTCAGATACTTGGCGTCTCATCTCGGGGGGTCTGTCTGTCTGTCTGTCTGTCTGTATTTCTGTCTGTCTGTCTGTCCGTCTCTCTGCCTGTTCTGTCTGTCTGCCTGTCTGTCTGTCTGTCTGTCTGTCTGTCTGTCTGTCTGTCCGTCTATCTGTCTGCCTGTCTGTCCGTCTGTCTGTCTGCCTGTCCTGTCTGTCTGTCTGTCTGTCTGTCTCTCTGTCTGTGTGTCTGTCTGTCTGTCTGTCTGTCTGTCTCTCTGCCTGTCTGTCCGTCTATCTGTCTGCCTGTCTGTCTGTCTGTCTGTCTGTCTGCCTGTCTGTCTGTCTGTCTGTCTGTCTGTCTGTCTGTCTGTCTGCACACTTGTCAAAGCATGGTTTTTACTAACCGGTATCAGTGTGTTGTTACTTCGGCATCATCTTGAAACGTGTACTACAATTAAATCACGGTCAAATATGTTCACCTTGTTGTAGTTGTAGCCCCCTGGCCAGCGATTCTCTCCGACCCAATCTCATCTGCTCAAGTTAGCTGGGGAAGTGAGGCCTTAGCAGGAGGCGAGGGTAGCATTGATCAGCTGGGGGGAGTGAGGCCTTAGCAGGAGGCGAGGGCAGCATTGATCAGCTGGGGGAGTGAGGCCTTAGCAGGAGGCGAGGGCAGCATTGATCAGCTGGGGAAGTGAGGCCTTAGCAGGAGGCGAGGCGAGGGCAGCGCGCGCTCTCTCTCTCTCTCTCTCTCTCTCTCTCTCTCTCTCTCTCTTCTCTCTCTCTCTCTCTCTCTCTCTCTCTCTCTCTCTCTCTCTCTCTCTCTCTCTCTCTCTCTCTCTCTTCTCTCTCTTCTCACTCTCTCTCTCTCTCTCTCTCTCTCTCTCTCTCTCTCTCTCTCTCTCTCTCTCTCTCTCTCTCTCTCTCTCTCTCTCTCTCTCTCTCTCTCTCTCTCTCTCTCTCTCTCTCTCTCTCTCTCTCTCTCTCTCTCTCAGCGCCCCTCCAGATCCAGCGCCCTCGGCGACCGCCAAGTTCGCCAGTGCCCTGCTTTTGAGAGGACGAAACGTCGCAGATTACCCGTCACCCCTTAATCTCCCTTGGTTGAGATGGGACAGTGATGGAGGGATTTGAGGTAGATCCTGGTGGGAGGCGGCTACAGCTGGAGCGCATCCTGGTTGTGTGTGTGTGTGTGTGTGTGTGGGGAGGGGCGGTTTGAATACCATAGAAACACCTCAACTAAGAATGCCAAACCAGAAAATCCACCTGCATTTCTGTCAGTGTTACTCGCGTTCACTTCGGGTCCACGTATTCCCATTTTATATTCCTTATATTCTACATTTTGAAAGCCGGTATTGTCCTTTATACTCCACTATATTTATCCAACGTTATATTCAGATTATCGCCTAATAATTATGTCAACATATCCTATATATTTGATTTATTATCTAATATATTTGTTGCTATTTTAATTAAATTATATTTGTTGTTATAGGAAACAATAGCATACCATTGTTTTTATTATTAAAAAGCAGTCAATGTGTTGAGGGCTGCAGCTCTATATATTCTGGTTCTACGTCCCCCGTCCCCTCCCTCATTATTCTGGACCCCTGAGATCCCCCCAAACTCCAAACACTTTAAACTCACTCAGGACTTCAGGACTTTTCCAAGCTGGAGAGAGAGAACGTTTTAAAACTGAAAGGTGGATTTCACTAGACGTCCGGAGGGTGAGGATGCACATTCATCTTTCTCATTTTGTAACATGCAATCCATGTTTTAAGACGTTGTTGTTGTTGTTGTTGTTGTTGTTGTGTTTCTTTAAATCATTTTCACATAATTATCTCTTCACAATTTTTCAGAGATGTTTCCCTTTTGCTTTTTTGCCACATATTCTCTGAAAATGTTCAATATCTTTTTGCCTTTTTATTACATTTTCCCTCATACCCTTATTAAATCATTTAAAAAACAAAAAGTCCACTCAGTCCAAGCTGAGGAAAACAAATCTGTAGACAGATATGTTTACAGATTTGTTATAGGATACAAATCCCAGCTGATCCAAGACTTAATTTGCTGAGCCCTTTGTCCCAGCAGTGAAATACAAACACTGCTGAAAAGCTGCCAGAGGGATGTTTGAATTAGTCACAGACAGAGGTGGGAGGCAGAGGAGTACAAATACTTTGTTGCTGTACTTAAGTACATGTTTCTGGTATCAGTACTTTACTCCACTACTTATTTTTCTGACGAGTTTTTACTTTGACTTCTTACATGTTGAACACAAATACCTGTACTTTCTACTTCTCACGTGTTGAACTCAAATACCTGTACTTTCTACTTCTCACATGTTGAACTCAAATACCTGTACTTTCTACTTCTCACATGTTGAACTCAAATACCTGTACTTTCTACTTCTCACATGTTGAACTCAAATACCTGTACTTTCTACTTCTCACATGTTGAACTCAAATACCTGTACTTTCTACTTCTCACATGTTGAACTCAAATACCTGTACTTTCTACTTCTCACATGTTGAACACAAATACCTGT
>CM070489.1:2243967-2271467 GCA_036324585.1 Champsocephalus esox
GCGGCAGTTCCTCATGTTTGTCTAGAGGTCTTCTCATCAGGGCTCTCTAAATACAGAACTACGGCAGATATGTAATATGTAATGCAGCCGAACCGTGTATTACAATGCCGGTATGTGATGACTTTCAAAGAGAAAAGCAAGCACACTCGGAATAAAGTATCATTTTATTTTTAAAAGATGTTTTCGGATTTCACATCACATAAACACCAATTCCCAGCATGCATTGCGGCTAAACCATCCAATCATCGAGCTGAGGATCTTGCCTACGTCTGTTTCCGGTTTCGTTTATGACCGATGCATTTTGTTATACACACATTCCTTCACATTTACATTTTAATTTACATTGAAGTATTTCGTGAGGCCTTCTAACATGTTTTTAAATATAACTACGGTTGTTGTTGAAGAGTTTGTAAATTAACATGAACCGAAGCTGTTGTGTACTCCCTCCATCTGACAGGAGGAGCCTCGTTGAGCTGCGGGTGTGGCTTCAGGCGGAGTTCACGGAGGGGTAGGGTCGAGGGGGGGGGTTTGGGATTGGGCCGAAGCGACGCCTGAGCCGATATATAGGATTTTCATTTGAATAAATCTGCCTCAACACATATTACTAGATGTTGGCATTATTTACAAATCACTGTACTTTAGCTGATATTAACAATTCTATATTTGTTGATATGTTATTTATTTAAGACTTTGTAAATACATTGGGGATTTCTTACAATATGTACGAATAATCCTTCGAACCAACAAGAACTATTCATCAAAAGGGCAAAATAAGATGATATTACCATTGCTGAAATAAAAGGACATTTAATAAAAACGACTTTAAAAAAACATACAAAAAATAAATAAATGTTATATTAAAGTAAATAAAATAGTAAATATATATAATACAAATAAACGCCTGAGGATAAAAATTACATTGATCTTGTTTACTTAACACATCAAATGTAGTCATATAGGATCCCGTGTTATCTCGCATAGCCTCTAAAGAACATCTGCTAAGAAATACATTTAAAAAAACACTTAAAATTCCCTTTTACCTAACTTTAAGTGTTAAAACCTATGATTGAATTTACCTACCCGAGTTAATTCAGACGTCTGCTTGTTGGAAACTGTCGCTGCCAAAGCTATGGATCAGCTATCACCTGAAGAGAGAGAAGGGAGTGGACACGTCAAAGATGTTTCAGGTTTGACGTGTTTTGTGTGTAGGCTTACAATGATGAGCAGACAATGGTGGTGATATAAGGGGTTGAGACCATGGACGAGGAGAACTGGAACCAGCGTGGGCGGCGCTCCTCAATCTGGTGCACTTTGAGCAGAATTACTAGAGACTAGCTAAAGGGGTACAACTCTAAACACTCATATGAAAAAGATTACATTTTAATAATCCAATAAGTATGTGAACATAACCAGTAACCCACAGCCAATAACAAATACATGTAACTTATTTAATTTGTTGTTGTTCATTCATATCTTATTTTACCCAGTTAACATTTATTTATTTATGCATATTTGTTTATCTCTCCAGTTTTAAATGATATTTTTGGTTTTCATTACATGACATTGCATTTAGCTGACGCTTTTATCCAAAGCGACTTACGATAAGTGCGTTCGACCAGGAAGACACAACCTTGAAGAAAACAGAATCATAAAGTACATCAGGTTTCATGGAGCCAATCATTTCAAGTGCTGCTCAGCTGGCTTTAGAGGAGCCAGTCCTTTGATAGTATATAAGTGCTCTGTTAGCAGTTCTTTGTTAGTCATTCTATCGCTCGAAGTGGAGTCGAAAGAGATGAGTTTTCAGTCCGCGCCGGAAGGTGTGTGAGCTTTCTGCGGTCCTGATTTCAATGGGAGCTCATTCCACCATTTAGGAGCCAGGATAGCAAACCTGTCCTAAAGTATACATTGGAATGATTTCAAACCTGGTTTTATTTATCCTAATAATTATACAGGAGAGCCTTGGAAATATGTGTTTACATAAATTGTGACCAAACCGTTTGAGACCCACTGAGATAACTTAGACTAAAGTGAACTATCTAAACCAGGGGGGGTCAAACTCAAACACACAGTGGGCCAAAATAAAAAAATGGGTGCTAGTGGAGGGCCGGACTGGTTCAATGTTTACTGCAGAACTTATTGAAATGAACTTACTGCACATATTAAACCTGGAACTCACAAAGCTTCAACTATTGCCTTTAAAAACAACATTAAATAATCAGCTGCATTCATTTCTCACGGCTCTATCTGCAGCTTCTCCAGAGTCACTTCTTATGAGTACATTTCCCCTCAGGCCAACAACAGCTTCAACAAAACTATTCCCCTCAGAGAGAAACCAAACATGCCCTGTCGAGAGAGAGGAAGTGCAGAAGGAAGCATCCATTGAGCTCAGGGTGCTGCTCTGTGATGCTAGCTCAGATACTTGGCGTCTCATCTCGGGGGGTCTGTCTGTCTGTCTGTCTGTCTGTATTTCTGTCTGTCTGTCTGTCCGTCTCTCTGCCTGTCTGTCTGTCTGCCTGTCTGTCTGTCTGTCTGTCTGTCTGTCTGTCTGTCTGTCCGTCTATCTGTCTGTCCGTCTGTCTGTCTGCCTGTCTGTCTGTCTGTCTGTCTGTCTGTCTCTCTGTCTGTGTGTCTGTCTGTCTGTCTGTCTGTCTGTCTCTCTGCCTGTCTGTCCGTCTATCTGTCTGCCTGTCTGTCTGTCTGTCTGTCTGTCTGCCTGTCTGTCTGTCTGTCTGTCTGTCTGTCTGTCTGTCTGTCTGCACACTTGTCAAAGCATGGTTTTTACTAACCGGTATCAGTGTGTTGTTACTTCGGCATCATCTTGAAACGTGTACTACAATTAAATCACGGTCAAATATGTTCACCTTGTTGTAGTTGTAGCCCCCTGGCCAGCGATTCTCTCCGACCCAATCTCATCTGCTCAAGTTAGCTGGGGAAGTGAGGCCTTAGCAGGAGGCGAGGGTAGCATTGATCAGCTGGGGGGAGTGAGGCCTTAGCAGGAGGCGAGGGCAGCATTGATCAGCTGGGGGAGTGAGGCCTTAGCAGGAGGCGAGGGCAGCATTGATCAGCTGGGGAAGTGAGGCCTTAGCAGGAGGCGAGGCGAGGGCAGCGCGCTCTCTCTCTCTCTCTCTCTCTCTCTCTCTCTCTCTCTCTCTCTCTCTCTCTCTCTCTCTCTCTCTCTCTCTCTCTCTCTCTCTCTCTCTCTCTCTCTCTCTCTCTCTCTCTCTCTCTCTCTCTCTCTCTTCTCTCTCTCTCTCTCTCTCTCTCTCTCTCTCTCTCTCTCTCTCTCTCTCTCTCTCTCTCTCTCTCTCTCTCTCTCTCTCTCTCTCTCTCTCTCTCTCTCTCTCTCTCTCTCTCTCTCTCTCTCTCTCTCTCTCTCTCTCTCTCAGCGCCCCTCCAGATCCAGCGCCCTCGGCGACCGCCAAGTTCGCCAGTGCCCTGCTTTTGAGAGGACGAAACGTCGCAGATTACCCGTCACCCCTTAATCTCCCTTGGTTGAGATGGGACAGTGATGGAGGGGATTTGAGGTAGATCCTGGTGGGAGGCGGCTACAGCTGGAGCGCATCCTGGTTGTGTGTGTGTGTGTGTGTGTGTGGGGGAGGGGCGGTTTGAATACCATAGAAACACCTCAACTAAGAATGCCAAACCAGAAAATCCACCTGCATTTCTGTCAGTGTTACTCGCGTTCACTTCGGGTTCCACGTATTCCCATTTTATATTCCTTATATTCTACATTTTGAAAGCCGGTATTGTCCTTTATACTCCACTATATTTATCCAACGTTATATTCAGATTATCGCCTAATAATTATGTCAACATATCCTATATATTTGATTTATTATCTAATATATTTGTTGCTATTTTAATTAAATTATATTTGTTGTTATAGGAAACAATAGCATACCATTGTTTTTATTATTAAAAAGCAGTCAATGTGTTGAGGGCTGCAGCTCTATATATTCTGGTTCTACGTCCCCCGTCCCCTCCCTCATTATTCTGGACCCCTGAGATCCCCCCAAACTCCAAACACTTTAAACTCACTCAGGACTTCAGGACTTTTCCAAGCTGGAGAGAGAGAACGTTTTAAAACTGAAAGGTGGATTTCACTAGACGTCCGGAGGGTGAGGATGCACATTCATCTTTCTCATTTTGTAACATGCAATCCATGTTTTAAGACGTTGTTGTTGTTGTTGTTGTTGTTGTTGTGTTTCTTTAAATCATTTTCACATAATTATCTCTTCACAATTTTTCAGAGATGTTTCCCTTTTGCTTTTTTGCCACATATTCTCTGAAAATGTTCAATATCTTTTTGCCTTTTTATTACATTTTCCCTCATACCCTTATTAAATCATTTAAAAAACAAAAAGTCCACTCAGTCCAAGCTGAGGAAAACAAATCTGTAGACAGATATGTTTACAGATTTGTTATAGGATACAAATCCCAGCTGATCCAAGACTTAATTTGCTGAGCCCTTTGTCCCAGCAGTGAAATACAAACACTGCTGAAAAGCTGCCAGAGGGATGTTTGAATTAGTCACAGACAGAGGTGGGAGGCAGAGGAGTACAAATACTTTGTTGCTGTACTTAAGTACATGTTTCTGGTATCAGTACTTTACTCCACTACTTATTTTTCTGACGAGTTTTTACTTTGACTTCTTACATGTTGAACACAAATACCTGTACTTTCTACTTCTCACGTGTTGAACTCAAATACCTGTACTTTCTACTTCTCACATGTTGAACTCAAATACCTGTACTTTCTACTTCTCACATGTTGAACTCAAATACCTGTACTTTCTACTTCTCACATGTTGAACTCAAATACCTGTACTTTCTACTTCTCACATGTTGAACTCAAATACCTGTACTTTCTACTTCTCACATGTTGAACTCAAATACCTGTACTTTCTACTTCTCACATGTTGAACACAAATACCTGTACTTTCTACTTCTCACATGTTGAACACAAATACCTGTACTTTCTACTTCTCACGTGTTGAACTCAAATACCTGTACTTTCTACTTCTCACATGTTGAACACAAATACCTGTACTTTCTACTTCTCACGTGTTGAACTCAAATACCTGTACTTTCTACTTCTCACATGTTGAACTCAAATACCTGTACTTTCTACTTCTCACATGTTGAACACAAATACCTGTACTTTCTACTTCTCACATGTTGAACTCAAATACCTGTACTTTCTACTTCTCACATGTTGAACACAAATACCTGTTCTTTCTACTTCTCACATGTTGAACACAAATACCTGTACTTTCTACTTCTCACATGTTGAACTCAAATACCTGTACTTTCTACTTCTTACATGTTGAACACAAATACCTGTACTTTCTACTTCTTACATGTTGAACACAAATACATGTACTTTCTACTTCTTACATGTTGAACCCAAATACCTGTACTTTCTACTTCTTACATGTTGAACCCAAATACCTGTACTTTCTACTTCTTACATGTTGAACCCAAATACCTGTACTTTCTACTTCTCTCATGTTGAACCCAAATACCTGTACTTTCTACTTCTCTCATGTTGAACCCAAATACCTGTACTTTCTACTTCTTACATGTTGAACTCAAATACCTGTACTTTCTACTTCTCACATGTTGAACTCAAATACCTGTACTTTCTACTTCTCACATGTTGAACACAAATACCTGTACTTTCTACTTCTCACGTGTTGAACTCAAATACCTGTACTTTCTACTTCTTACATGTTGAACACAAATACCTGTACTTTCTACTTCTCACATGTTGAACTCAAATACCTGTACTTTCTACTTCTTACATGTTGAACACAACTACCTGTACTTTCTACTTCTTACATGTTGAACACAAATACATGTACTTTCTACTTCTTACATGTTGAACCCAAATACCTGTACTTTCTACTTCTTACATATTGAACCCAAATACCTGTACTTTCTACTTCTTACATGTTGAACCCAAATACCTGTACTTTCTACTTCTCTCATGTTGAACCCAAATACCTGTACTTTCTACTTCTCTCATGTTGAACCCAAATACCTGTACTTTCTACTTCTTACATGTTGAACTCAAATACCTGTACTTTCTACTTCTTACATGTTGAACTCAAATACCTGTACTTTCTACTTCTCACATGTTGAACTCAAATACCTGTACTTTCTACTTCTCACATGTTGAACACAAATACCTGTACTTTCTACTTCTCACATGTTGAACTCAAATACCTGTACTTTCTACTTCTTACATGTTGAACACAAATCCCTGTACTTTCTACTTCTTACATGTTGAACACAAATACATGTACTTTCTACTTCTTACATATTGAACCCAAATACCTGTACTTTCTACTTCTTACATGTTGAACCCAAATACCTGTACTTTCTACTTTCTCATGTTGAACCCAAATACCTGTACTTTCTACTTCTTACATGTTGAACTCAAATACCTGTACTTTCTACTTCTTACATGTTGAACTCAAATACCTGTACTTTCTACTTCTCACATGTTGAACACAAATACCTGTACTTTCTACTTCTCACATGTTGAACACAAATACCTGTACTTTCTACTTCTTACATGTTGAACTCAAATACCTGTACTTTCTACTTCTCTCATGTTGAACACAAATACCTGTACTTTCTACTTCTCACATGTTGAACACAAATACCTGTACTTTCTACTTCTTACATGTTGAACTCAAATACCTGTACTTTCTACTTCTCACATGTTGAACACAAATACCTGTACTTTCTACTTCTCACATGTTGAACTCAAATACCTGTACTTTCTACTTCTTACATGTTGAACACAAATACCTGTACTTTCTACTTCTTACATGTTGAACACAAATACATGTACTTTCTACTTCTTACATATTGAACCCAAATACCTGTACTTTCTACTTCTTACATGTTGAACCCAAATACCTGTACTTTCTACTTCTCTCATGTTGAACCCAAATACCTGTACTTTCTACTTCTCTCATGTTGAACCCAAATACCTGTACTTTCTACTTCTTACATGTTGAACTCAAATACCTGTACTTTCTACTTCTTACATGTTGAACTCAAATACCTGTACTTTCTACTTCTCACATGTTGAACACAAATACCTGTACTTTCTACTTCTCACATGTTGAACACAAATACCTGTACTTTCTACTTCTTACATGTTGAACTCAAATACCTGTACTTTCTACTTCTCTCATGTTGAACACAAATACCTGTACTTTCTACTTCTCACATGTTGAACACAAATACCTGTACTTTCTACTTCTTACATGTTGAACACAAATACCTGTACTTTCTACTTCTTACATGTTGAACTCAAATACCTGTACTTTCTACTTCTCACATGTTGAACTCAAATACCTGTACTTTCTACTTCTTACATGTTGAACACAAATACCTGTACTTTCTACTTCTTACATGTTGAACACAAATACATGTACTTTCTACTTCTCACATGTTGAACCCAAATACCTGTACTTTCTACTTCTCTCATGTTGAACCCAAATACCTGTACTTTCTACTTCTTACATGTTGAACACAAATACCTGTACTTTCTACTTCTCTCATGTTGAACCCAAATACCTGTACTTTCTACTTCTCTCATGTTGAACACAAATACCTGTACTTTCTACTTCTCACATGTTGAACACAAATACCTGTACTTTCTACTTCTTACATGTTGAACACAAATACCTGTAATTTCTACTTCTTACATGTTGAACACAAATACCTGTACTTTCTACTTCTCTCATGTTGAACCCAAATACCTGTACTTTCTACTTCTCTCATGTTTGAACACAAATACCTGTACTTTCTACTTCTTACATGTTGAACACAAATACCTGTACTTTCTACTTCTTACATGTTGAACTCAAATACCTGTACTTTCTACTTCTCACATGTTGAACACAAATACCTGTACTTTCTACTTATCACATGTTGAACACAAATACCTGTACTTTCTACTTCTCACATGTTGAACTCAAATACCTGTACATTCTACTTCTCACATGTTGAACACAAATACCTGTACTTTCTACTTCTCTCATGTTGAACCCAAATACCTGTACTTTCTACTTCTTACATGTTGAACACAAATACCTGTACTTTCTACTTCTCTCATGTTGAACCCAAATACCTGTACTTTCTACTTCTCACATGTTGAACTCAAATACCTGTACTTTCTACTTCTTACATGTTGAACTCAAATACCTGTACTTTCGACTTCTTACATGTTGAACACAAATACCTGTACTTTCTACTTCTTACATGTTGAACACAAATACCTGTACTTTCTACTTCTTACATGTTGAACTCAAATACCTGTACTTTCTACTTCTTACATGTTGAACCCAAATACCTGTACTTTCTACTTCTTACATGTTGAACTCAAATACCTGTACTTTCTACTTCTCTCATGTTGAACCCAAATACCTGTACTTTCTACTTCTCTCATGTTGAACCCAAATACCTGTACTTTCTACTTCTCTCATGTTGAACCCAAATACCTGTACTTTCTACTTCTTATATGTTGAACTCAAATACCTGTACTTTCGACTTCTTACATGTTGAACACAAATACCTGTACTTTCTACTTCTTACATGTTGAACTCAAATACCTGTACTTTCTACTTCTTACATGTTGAACCCAAATACCTGTACTTTCTACTTCTTACATGTTGAACTCAAATACCTGTACTTTATACTTCTCTCATGTTGAACCCAAATACCTGTACTTTCTACTTCTCTCATTTTGAACCCAAATACCTGTACTTTCTACTTCTTACATGTTGAACTCAAATACCTGTACTTTCTACTTCTTACATGTTGAACTCAAATACCTGTACTTTCTACTTCTTACATGTTGAACTCAAATACCTGTACTTTCTACTTCTCACATGTTGAACACAAATACCTGGACTTTCTACTTCTTACATGTTGAACTCAAATACCTGGACTTTCTACTTCTCTCATGTTGAACCCAAATACCTGTACTTTCTACTTCTTACATGTTGAACACAAATACCTGTACTTTCTACTTCTCACACGTTGAACCCAAATACCTGTACTTTCTACTTCTTACATGTGGAACACAAATACCTGTACTTTCTACTTCTTACATGTTGAACCCAAATACCTGTACTTTCTACTTCTCACACGTTGAACCCAAATACATGTACTTTCTACTTCTTACATGTTGAACTCAAATACCTGTACTTTCTACTTCTTACATGTTGAACTCAAATACCTGTACTTTCTACTTCTTACATGTTGAACTCAAATACCTGTACTTTCTACTTCTCACATGTTGAACTCAAATACCTGTACTTTCTACTTCTTACATGTTGAACTCAAATACCTGTACTTTCTACTTCTTACATGTTGAACTCAAATACCTGTACTTTCTACTTCTTACATGTTGAACACAAATACCTGTACTTTCTACTTCTCACACGTTGAACCCAAATACCTGTACTTTCTACTTCTTACATGTGGAACACAAATACCTGTACTTTCTACTTCTTACATGTTGAACCCAAATACCTGTACTTTCTACTTCTCACACGTTGAACCCAAATACATGTACTTTCTACTTCTTACATGTTGAACTCAAATACCTGTACTTTCTACTTCTTACATGTTGAACTCAAATACCTGTACTTTCTACTTCTTACATGTTGAACTCAAATACCTGTACTTTCTACTTCTCACATGTTGAACTCAAATACCTGTACTTTCTACTTCTTACATGTTGAACTCAAATACCTGTACTTTCTACTTCTTACATGTTGAACTCAAATACCTGTACTTTCTACTTCTTACATGTTGAACTCAAATACCTGTACTTTCTACCTCTCATTCTCCAAACAGCTGGTTCCTTTAGTCTGAATGTGTGTTGGTGCGTGGTCATTATTCTTTAGAGTCACTGCGTGCCTATTGGTTGGAACACGATCCGTGTATCCATCACTTCCTGGTCTTCTCTAAAGGAGAGGGACCAATGGAAACGTTGTCATGTTGCAGTTGGTCACCATGGAAACATTCATTAGCTAACAATTACATTATTGTTCTATTGATATAAAGGGAGGTCAGGTACTCTTTAAAACAGCTGCTAGCTATGGGTACTTTCTACTGAAGTACACTTCAAAGCCTCTTTACTTTCAATTGAGTAAAGAACTTTAGTCAGCACTTCTACTTTCACCAGAGTACTTTTAAACACGAGTATCTGTACTTCTACTTGAGTAAAGGTTGTGTGTACTTTGGCCATCTCTCCTCTCCACTGTGTGTTTGCAGAGATGCAGGCCGGCCTCCAGTGTTTCGGGGTGGGATTGTTGTTACTATCTCTCGCTCCGTCCTCCCGCTCGTTCTCCCGCGGAGCGAGCCATGCTTCCTGTCGGGAAATGATTCCTGGACACATCCGGGCTCGGCCTCAGGACCTGCAGCGCAGCCACGTCACGCTGCGAACATCCGCCTCGTCCTACCTGCCGGGACAGTTAGTCACAGGTAGTCCTTCAACTATTTAATAATTGCTAAAAGAAGTACATTCTACAGCTACTAATTATCCTTCAAACTAACAGCTTAAGTACTTCTCCATGTGAAGGATAGATGCCGGAGCTCTGTAGTCCGTCCTTTGGGGGTCTGAGAGCCGCCACACATTGATAATCAACTCTGAAGCTTGTTCATGCGCCTCCATTGAGATTGCTAAAGTGGAGGCTAAACACAAATACATAAATTAACAAATTACTCTTAAAGAAACGTGTACATTTCTATTTTATTTGTTTGTACTTGCAGTATTTTATGTTTTATGTCCTATGTATATGTTGCACTGTTGGAGGAGCCTGAGACTTCAGCTTTTCATTGCCATATCTAAACCGTGGCTAATGTGCTAATGTCAATAAAGCCTTGAATTGAATAATGTTTCCATTCCTTGGTCTTCGTAACGGGCCGAAGCTCTCGAGACTTCATAGGTTTCCTGCTATTGACATACAATACAAATGATCATCAAGTATTCCTTTAACGATGTCATCTATAACTTCGTTAGAGAGTTATTAGTATATAAGGGGAATTAAGAGACAAAGTCAATGTACTACAAATATCGTTTTAATCAGGGATGTTGGTTGTTTCATCTTCTATGCCACCAAGGTACCACAAACGAATGGAAAGCTTAACGGCTCCTAGCGTACCAAGGTAAAAATAGCACATCTAGAAAGCAGTGGCGAACTGTGTCTATCACAACTGGACCTTCTGTAGACACACACACACCCCCCGCCCCCCCGTTGTCACTGTCACTACCCGATCCGTCCCCCTGCCCGATCGGCACTGTGTCAAGTGTCCATCTTGGGTTGCCGTCCGGAGTTGTCCAATATGGCGTCCCCCTACCGATCGGGCAGGGGGACGGATCGGGTAGTGACAGTCGTCTTCAAAAGGGTACTCACAACAATTCCGCAACAACTTCATCTCCACCTGTTGCACTCGTCATTTCAACGTTAAAAACAATAAAACGGCATGAATTGCTTCGTCACATTCGTGTAGATCCTCTGTCTCGAGCCAGTTAACGAGCGGGCCTTCTAGAACACCCTGGAACCGAGGGGAACTCTGAAAGAACACGCCCATTGGCTACAAATCAATATCTGATTGGTTGATCAAACTGTCAGTCCAAGCGTACGCTCTCATTCAGTGCGACGGCCAGGGCCTTCGATCAAGGATGTCGAATACCTGGTTGAAGGATATTCTACCCAGAGACCCAGAACGAGATCTGATTGGTTGCTTTCTTTTCTAACACAAATCAACGTAACACTGTAACATTACAGATCAACAACACAGATACCATTCTCATTTATTACATTTTATTTATGTAATTAAATCGATGTTTTGTTTTATCCGAGTGTTCCAGGGAATTCTCTGAATGCCTTGAAGGCCCTGACGGTTCGCCACTGCTCGAAGGTGTACTAATAACTTAATGTTTCTGCAAACCACTCATTCAATGTCTCTTCTTCTGTTTCTGTGTTTCTATACCGTGGTCCTCAGTGACGGTCCGAAGCTCTCGAGACTTCATGGGTTTCCTGCTCCAGGCTCGCAGAGTGGAGGGTCCAGGACGCGAGGTCCGACCCAGGTCTTTGGGGCCAGTTCTGGTGGGGGGGTCCTGGACCCTCACTCCCCCCGGTACGCACACCCTGCGCTGCCTCTCGGAGGGCGACACTCTCACCCACTCCGACAAACACCTGAAGAGAAACCTCTCGTTTGTGTGGAGGGCTCCCGATGCACCCATGGGAGACATCAGGTTCTAGTAAGTCTGACATTTGTGAGTTCTGGGGTTCAAACAACTTTAAAGGTCACCTATGATGCAAAATCCACTTCTTCATGTCTCTTCTACATCAACACGTGTCCCCTCTTCTTCATGTCTCTTCTACATCAACATGTGTCCCCTCTTCTCCATGTCTCTTCTACATCAACATCTGTCCCCTCTTCTCCATGTCTCTTCTACATCAACATGTGTCCCCTCTTCGTCATGTCTCTTCTACATCAACATGCGTCCCCTCTTCGTCATGTCTCTTCTACATCAACATCTGTCCCCTCTTCTCCATGTCTCTTCTACATCAACATGTGTCCCCTCTTCATCAACATGTGTCCCCTCTTCATCAACATGTGTCCCCTCTTCATCAACATGTGTTGTGCTCCAGTCAATCCTCACAGTAAACACAGAGCTACAGGTCAAAGGTGAGCAGCTTTTCTCTCAGTGATCGTGCTGTTATGTTGAATGTTTGTTTTTCATGTATTGTGTCTTGATATTTATCTGTTGATGTCACACATGGAGCTTCTGTGATGCAAGTCACATTTCAGACTTGATCTGACCATTAAAGTATCATCGTATCATATCGTAAATACCGGTAGATGCGCCTAATCCGAAATGAATATATATATTTGTTTAGAAACCTCTTTGTTTGTCATTCCAGCCTCACGGTGGTGCAGTCTTACTTTGTGTACTGGGCAGGTATCGAGTCTGCAGTGGTGCGTGATGGGAGTCGTAGTCCTTGGAGTTGGCGTTACATCACACGGGCGGATGGAGGGAATTCAGCTTTTGCACAACAGGAAGATGAAGTAACCGCTTTACCAGGTATGCAAGTTGGATGATACTTAATGTAGTTACAGAATATTCTATGTACAATAGTGCTGGGGGGAAACGATTATTTTGAAAACGATTAATCGGGCGATTATTTGATCGATTAGTCGACTAATCTAACGATTATTTTTCTGTTGTTCAATTCATAAAAAACGTAATGTAAAAAAAAATCTTAATATTTAAGAACCTATGAATGTGTTATACCAGATTAACGGAAATAATCTCAGCTAACTGACGATACAAACCATGTTTACCAAAACAAAACACAAGTCTCATAAGAAGCATCTAAATGACCCCTGAGCGAAAAATGCTAACGGACATTGGCACAGAACTCAAGATAAAAGTACCCTTATTACTCATCGTAGCTGCACATACAAGATATCCGATTAGTTGCTGCTACGTCCGGTCTAGGCTATGCAGCAGTCTCACACACACACATTACCAAATAAGGACTATGTGGGAGTTCCCCTCGATTCCATTGGCTCTGACGGTCAGAAAGAGATGTCTTTGCGTTTTGGACTAACTTTAAAATATTCCCATGCTTTTGAAGACCTAGGGCGAGATGTTTTCGTTTGGGGGCTTCGTGCGCAATCCTGTGAGGAGGAGGTGATAGCCATTTCAGTCTCCATTGTGTTTGAAGTGCGATTGCGAACTGCTTGTTGCTATGGGTGACCCACGTGTGTGTGTGTGTAGCGACGCGTCTACGCGGAAATATGTCTACAGCACTAATGTACAAGACTATAAATGTGTACCTCAAGTTTCAGGAGTCTGTTCAACATTTGTATTGAATTAGGCAAAACGGAAACGACGTGTTCTTTTATTTCTGTTTTTCTATCCACTCCTCATTACTAATATCGTGCCCTCTCCTTGTTTTCTGAAGCTCATCCAGCGTCAAAAGGACAAACAGCCAAACCTGTTTCTACACCAGCTTCGTCTAAAACAACAATCACTGGAACCAAAAGCAACAAACGTCTGGGATTGCTGACAGAAGTCACCCGTCCAGTCTTTGAAATGAAAAGCTCTGTGACTTCCCTTAAAGTTGACCGAATTACACAGCAAGCATTCAATAAAAGGAACAGCCCGATGACTTTAGGATCTGTCTCCGGTGTGACCGAAAGAAGCCCTGGTACTCATACTGATGTGCCAAGAAACATGTCCAACCACATTCCTCCTATGGCTTCAGCTGAGTATAGAGCGGTGAAAGATAATACCACTCTTTTACGTAACATCGCAGGACAAACTTCAACCAGTTCTCCTTTGCTGCAGCGATCCCTTGTTTCCATAGCTCCTTTAAAGGATAGTCCCAAACTGCCCACCATTCCTGATACAAAAGTCCAACCATTACGTCCAGAAACCAACACAACAACTATAACCAAAAACAGTTTGCACCAGACGAATCCCCAAAGAACAAAAGGACAAATTCAGGACCAAACCAGTTCAGAAAAGTTTGTAACCCAAAGTGGTTCCTCGCAACCCTGGAGAACTAGTTTAACCGAGGTCCTATTGAGTCGAAATAAAGATGGAATGGGTAGACAGACCACCCCTAATCCCCAAAACCCTGACCCCAAGCCTTTTCTCACCTCTCAAACTTCTTCACTCAAGTTTATCTTTCATATTCAAACTTCTCCACCAAAGCCTTTCCTCCAGTCCCAAACTGGTACAAGTCCGCCATTTCGTTTCTTCAAGGCATCTTCATCTAAAACTTTCACCAAATCCAAAACATCTTTGCCAAACCACATTCCCCCAACCAAAAGTCCTACCCTTCAGTCCTTTCTCAAGTTCTACACAACTCTCTCCTTTCGTAAGCCCCTACCCAACAAACAAAGGAGCAGTTTACCCCAACCTGGATTCAAGTCAAGGCCAACCACTCCAACTCACCCTCAGTTTTCAACGCCTGTACCGCTTACCGACCCACCTCCACCTTTGAGCAGTTTCCACCAAGACATCCCCCAAACTATCCCAACTCAAACTCAAGGTCAAGCTAGTTTTCACGAGTCAGTCCAATCGACATCTGAAACACTAACTGCACATTCGAGTATCTTCCCCCAGGCCCTTCCCCAAACAAGTACCCCATTAGGACATACCATTGAGGGGAAGCAACCTTCAGTAACTCCTCGATCCATCAACCCTCTGCCCTTCACATCAGAATCTGACATAACATTCACACTAGATGAGGATATAGAGGTCAAAGGTCTTCAAACTCGAGGAGAGCTCAAAACCACGATGACGTCCATTCCCTCAACAACCCCTTCCCTTTACATTTCAATGTCTTCACTTCTCTCTTTATTATTTTCTTCCACTCATACCGTTCCTGCCTCTCCTATCGTTAAATCTACCACCCCTCTTCATCCCCCAACCCTAGTATCCATGCTAACTTCGGTCTCCCATGCATCTTTGTCATCTTCTCCCTCAACGAAGAACAAACCCAAAACATCTCCAGCCATTTCTGATCTGCCCTCTCCTTCTCCGATCTCAATTCCTTCTCATTTGTCTTCAATCCAACCTTCCTCTACGCCATCTTCGTTAACCATACCATTCTCAAACCCCTCCAAGTATCCTTCACCAGAAGCCTTGTTTCCCTCTGTGCCTTCATTAACTTCTTCCTCCCGATCCATAACTGGTTCAACCCTTTCCTCGTCATCTTTTTCCACACTCGCCCCAGACCTCTCCTCTTCTTCTTCATCATCAACCTCTTCAACTTCTGATCCCTCTTCTTCCCAATTAGCTTCATCAACCTCTTCCATCTCTGATCCCCCTTCTTCCCAATTTTCCTCGTCAACAACTTCCATCTCTGATCCCCCTTCTTCCCAATTAGCTTCATCAACCTCTTCCATCTCTGATCCCCCTTCTTCCCAATTTTCCTCATCAACCTCTTCCATCTCTGATCCCCCTTCTTCCCAATTTTCCTCGTCAACCTCTTCCATCTCTGATCCGCATTCTTCCCAATTAGCTTCATCAACCTCTTCCATCTCTGATCCCCCTTCTTCCCAATTTGCCTCGTCAACAACTTCCATCTCTGATCCCCCTTCTTCCCAATTTGCCTCATCAACCTCTTCCATCTCTGATCCCCCTTCTTCCCAATTTGCCTCGTCAACCTCTTCCATATCTGATCCCCCTTCTTCCCAATTTGCCTCGTCAACAACTTCCATCTCTGATCCTCCTTCTTCTCAATTAGCCTCGTCAACCTCTTCCATCTCTGATCCCCCTTCTTCCCAATTAGCTTCATCAACCTCTTCCATCTCTGATCCCCCTTCTTCCCAATTTGCCTCGTCAACCTCTTCCATCTCTGATCCCCCTTCTTCCAAATTTGCCTCGTCAACCTCTTCCATCTCTGATCCTCCTTCTTCCCAATTAGCTTCATCAACCTCTTCCATCTCTGATCTCCCTTCTTCCCAATTTGCCTCATCAACCTCTTCCATCTCTGATCCCCCTTCTTCCCAATTTGCCTCATCAACCTCTTCCATCTCTGATCCCCCTTCTTCCCAATTTACCTCATCAACCTCTTCCATATCTGATCCTCCTTCTTCCAAGTTTGCCTCGTCAACAACTTCCATCTCTGACCCCCCTTCTTCCCAATTTGCCTCATCAACCTCTTCCATCTCTGATCCCTCTTCTTCCCAATGTTCCTCATCAACCTCTTCCATCTCTGATCCCCCTTCTTCCCAATTTTCCTCATCAACCTCTTCCATCTCTGATCCCCCTTCTTCCCAATTTGCCTCAAATACTTCCATCTCTGATCCCTCTTCTTCCCAATTTTCCTCATCAACCTCTTCCATCTCTGATCCCCCTTCTTCCCAATTTTCCTCATCAACCTCTTCCATCTCTGATCCCCCTTCTTCCCAATTTTCTTCGTCAACCTCTTCCATCTCTGATCCCCCTTCTTCCCAATTAGCTTCATCAACCTCTTCCATCTCTGATCCCCCTTCTTCCCAATTTTCCTCATCAACCTCTTCCATCTCTGATCCCCCTTCTTCCCAATTAGCTTCATCAACCTCTTCCATCTCTGATCCCCCTTCTTCCCAATTTGCCTCGTCAACAACTTCCATCTCTGATCCCCCTTCTTCCCAATTTGCCTCATCAACCTCTTCCATCTCTGATCCCCCTTCTTCCCAATTTGCCTCGTCAACCTCTTCCATCTCTGATCCCCCTTCTTCCCAATTTGCCTCATCAACAACTTCCATCTCTGATCCCCCTTCTTCCCAATTTGCATCATCAACCTCTTCCATCTCTGATCCCCCTTCTTCCAAATTTGCCTCGTCAACCTCTTCCATATCTGATCCCCCTTCTTCCCAATTTGCCTCGTCAACAACTTCCATCTCTGATCCCCCTTCTTCCCAATTTGCCTCATCAACCTCTTCCATCTCTGATCCCCCTTCTTCCCAATTTGCCTCGTCAACAACTTCCATCTCTGATCCCCCTTCTTCCCAATTTGCCTCGTCAACCTCTTCCATCTCTGATCCCCCTTCTTCCCAATTTGACTCATCAACCTCTTCCATCTCTGATCCCCCTTCTTCCCAATTAGCTTCATCAACCTCTTCCATCTCTGATCCCCCTTCTTCCCAATTAGCCTCGTCAACCTATTCCATCTCTGATCCCCCTTCTTCCCAATTTGCCTCGTCAACCTCTTCCATCTCTGATCCCCCTTCTTCCCAATTTGCCTCGTCAACCTCTTCCATCTCTGATCCCCCTTCTTCCCAATTTGCCTCGTCAACCTCTTCCATCTCTGATCCTCCTTCTTCCCAATTTGCCTCATCAACCTCTTCCATCTCTGATCCCCTTTCTTCACAATTTGCCTCGTCAACCTCTTCCATCTCTGATCCCCCTTCTTCCCAATTTGACTCATCAACCTCTTCCATCTCTGATCCCCCTTCTTCCCAATTAGCTTCATCAACCTCTTCCATCTCTGATCCCCCTTCTTCCCAATTAGCCTCGTCAACCTCTTCCATCTCTGATCCCCCTTCTTCCCAATTTGCCTCGTCAACCTCTTCCATCTCTGATCCCCCTTCTTCCCAATTTGCCTCGTCAACAACTTCCATCTCTGACCCCCCTTCTTCCCAATTTGCCTCATCAACCTCTTCCATCTCTGATCCCCCTTCTTCCCAATTTGCCTCGTCAACCTCTTCCATATCTGATCCCCCTTCTTCCCAATTTGACTCGTCAACCTCTTCCATCTCTGATCCCCCTTCTTCCCAATTAGCCTCGTCAACCTATTCCATCTCTGATCCCCCTTCTTCCCAATTTGCCTCGTCAACCTCTTCCATCTCTGATCCCCCTTCTTCCCAATTTGCCTCGTCAACCTCTTCCATCTCTGATCCTCCTTCTTCCCAATTTGCCTCGTCAACCTCTTCCATCTCTGATCCCCTTTCTTCACAATTTGCCTCGTCAACCTCTTCCATCTCTGATCCCCCTTCTTCCCAATTTGACTCATCAACCTCTTCCATCTCTGATCCCCCTTCTTCCCAATTAGCTTCATCAACCTCTTCCATCTCTGATCCCCCTTCTTCCCAATTAGCCTCGTCAACCTCTTCCATCTCTGATCCCCCTTCTTCCCAATTTGCCTCGTCAACCTCTTCCATCTCTGATCCCCCTTCTTCCCAATTAGCTTCGTCAACCTCTTCCATCTCTGATCCCCCTTCTTCCCAATTAGCCTCGTCAACCTCTTCCATCTCTGATCCCCCTTCTTCCCAATTTGCCTCGTCAACCTCTTCCATCTCTGATCCCCCTTCTTCCCAATTTGCCTCGTCAACAACTTCCATCTCTGACCCCCCTTCTTCCCAATTTGCCTCGTCAACCTCTTCCATCTCTGATCCCCCTTCTTCCCAATTTGCCTCGTCAACCTCTTCCATATCTGATCCCCCTTCTTCCCAATTTGCCTCGTCAACAACTTCCATCTCTGATCCCCCTTCTTCCCAATTTGCCTCGTCAACCTCTTCCATATCTGATCCCCCTTCTTCCCAATTAGCTTCGTCAACCTCTTCCATCTCTGATCCCCCTTCTTCCCAATTTGCCTCGTCAACAATTTCCATCTCTGATCCCCCTTCTTCCCAATTTGCCTCATCAACCTCTTCCATCTCTGATCCCCCTTCTTCCCAATTTGCCTCGTCAACCTCTTCCATCTCTGATCCCCCTTCTTCCCAATTTGCCTCATCAACCTCTTCCATCTCTGATCCCCCTTCTTCCCAATTTGCCTCGTCAACCTCTTCCATCTCTGATCCTCCTTCTTCCCAATTTGCCTCGTCAACCTCTTCCATCTCTGATCCCCCTTCTTCCCAATTAGCTTCGTCAACCTCTTCCATCTCTGATCCCCCTTCTTCCCAATTAGCCTTGTCAACCTATTCCATCTCTGATCCGCCTTCTTCCCAATTTGCCTCGTCAACCTCTTCCATCTCTGATCCCCTTTCTTCCCAATTTGCCTCGTCAACCTCTTCCATCTCTGATCCTCCTTCTTCCCAATTTGCCTCGTCAACCTCTTCCATCTCTGATCCTCCTTCTTCCCAATTTGCCTCGTCAACCTCTTCCATCTCTGATCCCCCTCCTTCCCAATTTGCCTCATCAACCTCTTCCATCTCTGATCTCCCTTCTTCCCAATTTGCCTTGTCAACCTATTCCATCTCTGATCCCCCTTCTTCCCAATTTGCCTCGTCAACCTCTTCCATCTCTGATCCCCCTTCTTCCCAATTTGCCTCGTCAACCTCTTCCATCTCTGATCCTCCTTCTTCCCAATTTGCCTCGTCAACCTCTTCCATCTCTGATCCCCCTCCTTCCCAATTTGCCTCATCAACCTCTTCCATCTCTGATCTCCCTTCTTCCCATTTGCCTCGTCAACCTCTTCCATCTCTGACCCTCCTTCTTCCCAATTTGCCTCGTCAACCTCTTCCATCTCTGATCCCCCTTCTTCCCAATTTGCCTCATCAACCTCTTCCATCTCTGATCCCCCTTCTTCCCAATTTGCCTCGTCAACCTCTTCCATCTCTGATCCCCCTTCTTCCCAATTTGCTTCATCAACCTCTTCCATCTCTGATCCCCCTTCTTCCCAATTTGCCTCGTCAACCTCTTCCATCTCTGATCCCCCTTCTTCCCAATTTGCTTCATCAACCTCTTCCATCTCTGATCCCCCTTCTTCCCAATTTGCTTCATCAACCTCTTCCATCTCTGATCCCCCTTCTTCCCAATTTGCCTCGTCAACCTCTTCCATCTCTGATCCCCCTTCTTCCCAATTTGCTTCATCAACCTCTTCCATCTCTGATCCCCCTTCTTCCCAATTAGCTTCATCAACCTCTTCCATTTCTGATACTCCTTCTTCCTTATCAATCTCTTCTACCTCAGCATCTTCCTCCTTTTCACTCGATCCTTCATCCTTCCTAAATTCGTCTGCAACATCTTCTACCTCCCCTCACCCAGGACCCTCTCCAGCTCCCCGTCGCTCCATCTACAACCCCTTAACATCCTCTTCTGTGCCTTCCAAACAACTCACCCTAAGTCAAAAGTTAGCCATTCAGAACCACATCTTAACATCTGATCCTGAGCCTAACCTCGACCTACCAACACCAGGAACAGTGGTTCACCCAAACCCCGATCCCCATCCCAACTTTGACCCAAACGTCAAACTAAATCCAGGCCACAAGTTGAAACCAAACCTTCCCAAGACTGATACTAAACCCAAACGACCCTCCGATGCCGTTAAGACTCCAGGAAAGGAGGGGAAGCTTCCGGACATTATCCCCAGACACAGTTCTTGGGAGTTGGGCATGTTGTTTGGATGCTCAGCTGGTCTTGGCATGGTGCTGGTGGTCGGGGTGAGGTATATGCATCGTCAAGCTTGTGGAAAACGAACGGAAGTGACGCTACATGACCGAGAAAGGGAGTATGCGAGGGGAGAAAGAGGGCTTCTCCACGTCCAGGAGTGTGGAGATCTGGTCCGAGTCCGGAGAATCAGAGAGAACAGTTTTGTGCTCCTGGCAGAGTATGATATACTGGCAACTCCTGGAGACTGAAGATAGGTTAAGATACTAAAATATGTCTTTAAATCAGAGCTGCTGGAAGGACAGAAATAGGAGTTACCTTAAGTAACCTAGGGCCATTAGCAGGAGTATTAAATAGCTTTATTTCTTGCCTTGTCGGTTCGATTAAATTGTGTTCCGTTTTTGTTTTAGCTGTTTTAACTTTTAAATGCACCGTAAGGCGACCTTGGGTGTCCTGAAAGGCGCCTCCAAATAAATGTATTATCATTGTGCTCAAGAACGTTTTAATGGCAAAACATATCTGCCTAAAACAGGTTTAGAGAATCTGCTTCCAGATAAAAGTAGGATTGTTGGATTGTGCATTTACAGACAAGGATAGGATGACATACACCATTTGGTGGACACTTGTTGCTTGTTTTGTTGAAAAGTGCATCAGAAATATAGATAGTACTATTTGCGTAAATGCAGGGGTTGCATGCTGACAACTATAATTTAGCAATTCTAACATTGTTACTAAGATTCTGTACCACTTTTTCTACCAAAGAGTTCAATCTCCAACTGCTAAAAGCCAGTGTTAACGATGAATACTTCAAATATTTGTAAAAGATGTTAAGTCATATGAACGCACTTATTAATAAAGTATATTTTAAGTATTAAACATGGTGCATATCTATCATGAGGTTTTGTGGATAGCAGTGCTTCAACACACTCTCTGGTTGTGTATAAGGCCCATCAGGTTTATTGGCAGGACTTTCACAATCTCGTTTTTATTTTTACTTCATCCAAACGCGGTGACAGCATCGCCATCTGTCCAGAAACAAGATGGGTCAGTGAAATGAAGGAGCTGCCAATAATTCCCTGAGTGTTTCAGACAACAAATACAAGAGTTTATTCCAAATGTTCTGTGTCTATATGGCCCCTCGAGGAGGAACCTTGCCTTAACGGGACATAAAGGGGCGTTAAAACTTCAAGAGAAAGTTGGAGCAACAATTTCAAGGCACATTGTCTTCTTATTGATATAGAGATACATTCAACGGCAAGACTTACCTGATCATCATGCAATAACAAAATAAATAAAGCTTCACCAAATTCCCGAAACAAACACGTTTTTTTAAGTTTGAAGGTTTATTACCATATACTTATTGTGTGTAAACATGTAGAAGATAGCCCTACTTGATATCCTTCGTCCAAAAATACACTTCTGGCAAAAACAGCTCGACTGTTGCTGATATGGTAAATCATTGAAATAGCATTTTTGTACAAGAGGCTTCGGCCGGTTAAGAAGTAGAGATTTGTGAATCTACCAAATAAGCGGAAGAAATGCTGCTTCAGATCTACTTTTGGGGAGATGTGATACACCAATAAGGTTGTATGATATATATAAGACTCCCTACCTCAATGTTAATATCACAGCTTCATCAGTTGGGTGTTTCACCTTTCCCTCACCACAGCACAATCATATCATTCTGGAAAGAATCAGAAATCATATTGTATTTTAAACATCAGATAATCCAGAATTAGTTCAACACTATCAAGAAAAATAAAAGTAACATTGTGTCGCAGTGACAGCGAGGAGAAAGATAGAAAAAGTAAAAAATCCCCCCCAAAAAAGTTGGACCCAGTAACTCCATCATCCTGCCGGGAGGCGCCGATCTACGAATCGAACGCTCCCTTTTCTGTCCTTTTCCCCCCAGAAATCTTTGGGTTCTTCATATAAAAATAAAACGTGTTTTGAATATAAAAAGGAGCTTATATGATGGAAGTTTTAGTAGAAACTGAGAAGTTGCGCTGAGGTCTCTTGTTGTTCGTAATAAGGCACGTATCCCTCCGCCGTAGTGCCTCTTCACAGCACAAACACACACGGTGAAAATCCACAAAAACACTCGTTCAGTTTCTCCTTCACACCGGCTGCAGAGCCGACAGTTTCACCGCCTGCGGAGAGACAAGAAACAGGAAGTGAGGAGTGGGAGAGAAAGCGTGCATCAATGTGAGAAAGATAGTCCATCACCAAGACAGAGGGAGGGGGATCAGGTACCTCCAGCTCCCAGAAATGATAGCAAAAGGATTTTAACATCAAATAATTATTGCTTTTTTTTTAAATCTGACATCGGATTTTCGTAAATTAATGAATCAACTCAACAGAAAGCAATCATTAAAGCTCACTGAAGCACCAAAACTATGTGTTTAGGTAAATTAAACAGATGCAGAATTAATCCAGAACGTCAATAAATGTTGTAATACTTGTAGAGATGTCCCCTTGTGTCAAATACAAAATATAAATATTCTACAAGAGAGGTTTTAAATTCCACATTGTTCACGAGAAGAATTCGGTGATTTACAGGAATTATTTTTGCATATCACCACCACACCATGAAACCAGCCACTGGTGGTTAAAGAGAAGCAGGAGATTACGCAGACTGACAGCAGAGGGCGCTGTTGCACACCGCAGCTTAAAGGCAGAGCGGTTTGAAATATATTAAATTATAAAAAGGCAAGAAGAAGAATTACAAAGATATGTTTTTGACTTAGCCGTCAGTTCCCTACTCACCCTATCTCAACAACAGACTAGACTGCGGGAGAGGAGAAGAAAACCTCAAATACAAGGGGATGGACGCTCGCAACAACAACAACAACAACAACAACAACATGGATGAAAACAAATCTGTGTTTTTTCTGGAAAACGGAAAGAATGGATTTTTTCCATTTCTTGTGTTTGTATTCTTTAGGGGAAATGTTTTATTGCAGCGTTTGTGTGTCAGGTGTTGGCGGAAGTGCAAATATCGGACTGTTAGAGATTTAATGCAATTATATGACTTTAAATATCAATTACAAGTATTTTTCTAGCCCTTTCTTTTCATTCGTTGTCTGGAAATATTACCCTCAATAGAGAAAATGTATGCCACTGATATCGTCTGTGAGTGAACGGCATGTTGCTGTTCACTCCATCTTGGTGTTGGACCGGTGAACGGTAAACGTGTGGATGAAACCTGGGTTCTCATTTCACTGTTGCCGAGTTTAGATTTGATTAAAAGGTCAAAATGCACCTGTTTTGACCTTTACTGCAAATAAATGGATGAATGTGAGTGTGTGTGTGTGTGTGTGTGTGACTGTCAATGGGAGTGAGTGAGTGTGAGTGTATGTATGTGCGCTTGTGTGTGTGTGTGTGAGTGTGTCTGTGAGTGTGTGTCTGTCTGTGTGTGCGTGTGACTGTCAATGGGAGTGAGTGAGTGAGTGAGTGTGTCTGTGCGCTTGTGTGAGTGCATGTGAGTGTGTGTCTGTGTGTGTGCACTTGTGTGTGTGTGTGTGTGTGTGTGTGTGTGTGTGTGCGCTTGTGTGAGGTGTGTGTGCACTTGTGTGTATGTCTGTGTGTGTGCATGTGTGGGTGTGAGAGAGTGAGTGTGTGTGAGTGTGTGTGTGTGAGCGAATGTGTGTGTGTCTGTGTGCGTGCGTGTGTGTATGAGTGTGAGTCTGTGTGTGTGTGAGCGTGTGTGTGAGCGTGTGTGTGAGCGTGTGTGAGTGTGAGTGTGTGTGTGTGTGTGCGTGCGTATGTGTGTGCGTGCGTGCGTGTGTGTGTGTGTGTGCATGCGTATGTATGTGTGTGCATATGTGTGTGTGTGTGTGTGTGTGTACCTTCTGCCTGCTGCTCATCCAGCTCCTGATGCTCGGTACCAGTATTGACCCCAGCAGGATCTGAGCTGGGTGATAGATCAGCAGCGGGACGGAGATCAGGGAGAGGTGCTCGTAGCCCTCGAACACGATCTTCAGCATCGGGATGCCTGGGGGGGGGGTACAGGGTTAGGGTGATGCCTGGGGGGGGTACAGGGTTAGGGTGATGCCTGGGGGGGGGTACAGGGTTAGGGTGATGCCTGGGGGGGGGGTACAGGGTTAGGGTGATGCCTGGGGGGGGTACAGGGTTAGGGTGATGCCTGGGGGGGGTTAAGGGTTAGGGTGATGCCTGGGGGGGGGTACAGGGTTAGGGTGATGCCTGGGGGGGGGTACAGGGTTAGGGTGATGCCTGGGGGGGGGTACAGGGTTAGGGTGATGCCTGGGGGGGGTACAGGGTTAGGGTGATGCCTGGGGGGGGGTACAGGGTTAGGGTGATGCCTGGGGGGGGTTAAGGGTTAGGGTGATGCCTGGGGGGGGTACAGGGTTAGGGTGATGTCTGGGGGGGGTACAGGGTTAGGGTGATGCCTGGGGGGGTACAGGGTTAGGGTGATGCCTGGGGGGGATACAGGGTTAGGGTGATGCCTGGGGGGGGTACAGGGTTAGGGTGATGCCTGGGGGGGTACAGGGTTAGGGTGATGCCTGGGGGGGGTACAGGGTTAGGGTGATGCCTGGGGGGGTACAGGGTTAGGGTGATGCCTGGGGGGGTACAGGGTTAGGGTGATGTCTGGGGGGGGGGTACAGGGTTAGGGTGATGCCTGGGGGGGTACAGGGTTAGGGTGATGCCTGGGGGGGTACAGGGTTAGGGCGATGCCTGGAGGGGTACAGGGTTAGGGTGATGCCTGGGGGGGGTACAGGGTTAGGGTGATGCCTGGGGGGGGTACAGGGTTAGGGTGATGCCTGGGGGGTACAGGGTTAGGGTGATGTCTGGGGGGGTACAGGGTTAGGGTGATGCCTGGGGGGGGGTACAGGGTTAGGGTGATGCCTGGGGGGGGGTACAGGGTTAGGGCGATGTCTGGGGGGTACAGGGTTAGGGCGATGTCTGGGGGGTACAGGGTTAGTGTGATGCCTGGGGGGGTACAGGGTTAGGGTGATGCCTGGGGGGGGTACAGGGTTAGAGTGATGCCTGGGGGGGGGTACAGGGTTAGGGTGATGCCTAGGGGGATACAGGGTTAGGGTGATGCCTGGGGGGGGTACAGGGTTAGGGTGATGTCTGGGGGGGGTACAGGGTTAGGGTGATGCCTGGGGGGTACAGGGTTAGGGTGATGCCTGGGGGGGGGGATACAGGGTTAGGGTGATGCCTGGGGGGGTACAGGGTTAGGGTGATGCCTGGGGGGGTACAGGGTTAGGGTGATGCCTGGGGGGGTACAGGGTTAGGGTGATGCCTGGGGGGGGATACAGGGTTAGGTTGATGCCTGGGGGGGTACAGGGTTAGGGTGATGTCTGGGGGGGGGTACAGGGTTAGGGTGATGCCTGGGGGGGTACAGGGTTAGGGTGATGCCTGGGGGGGTACAGGGTTAGGGTGATGCCTGGGGGGTACAGGGTTAGGGTGATGCCTGGGGGGGGTACAGGGTTAGGGTGATGCCTGGGGGGTACAGGGTTAGGGTGATGTCTGGGGGGGGTACATGGTTAGGGTGATGCCTGGGGGGGGTACAGGGTTAGGGTGATGCCTGGGGGGGGTACAGGGTTAGGGCGATGTCTGGGGGGTACAGGGTTAGGGCGATGTCTGGGGGGTACAGGGTTAGGGTGATGTCTGGGGGGGGTACAGGGTTAGGGTGATGCCTGGGGGGGGTACAGGGTTAGGGTGATGCCTGGGGGGATACAGGGTTAGGGTGATGCCTGGGGGGGGGTACAGGGTTAGGGTGATGCCTGGGGGGGTACAGGGTTAGGGTGATGCCTGGGGGGGGTACAGGGTTAGGGTGATGCCTGGGGGGGTACAGGGTTAGGGTGATGCCTGGGGGGGGATATAGGTCACACGTCTCTGGGGGTCACTAATACTTTACCAACAGAGTTAGCATAATGCCTCTGGATCAGTGTGAGTGAGTGAGTGAGTGTGTGTGCGTGAGTGAGTGAGTGATTGAGTGTGTGTGTGTGTGTGAGTGTGAGTGTGAGTGTGTGTGTGTGTGTGTGAGTGTGTGCGTGTGAGTGTGTGTGCGAGTGAGTGTGTGTGCGAGTGAGTGTGTGTGTGTGTGCGTGTGCGTGCGTGTGTGTGTGTGTGCGAGTGTGTGAGTGAGTGAGTGTGTGAGTGAGTGAGTGAGTGAGTGAGTGAGTGTGTGTACCCAGAGTGAGGGACTTGTGTGTGGAGCAGAAGATGATGGCGACGGTGTCTGCGGGGCTGAATCCGGCCCCCGACCTGCAGAGAGACAAACAGGAAGTGAAACATCTCACCTGTAGCTACCACAGCGATAACTATCTCTGACCGAGAGCCCCTCCGTAAGGGAGAGAGCGGCTGCTCGAGGCCGGTCAGCTGCGTCGGAGGGCGATAGGGGAACATGTATACACAATTCAAGTATCTATCCATCTATGTTGTGAGAGACGAATATGTGCTGGACAGCTGTGAGTAAAGAGAGGAGGATGAGACTGACCTGGTGGAGAGGGCGAAGGTGAGCAGCATGAAGCTCAGCTGAATGGAGAAGACTGCAACAAGAGAGGAATCAGTTTCATGTCAAAGGTCACCTATTTTTAGGCAATATAAATATATAAAAAACATGTTCTGCTCAAAATACCAAACAGATCGTTCTAGCC
>CM070489.1:2276467-2288967 GCA_036324585.1 Champsocephalus esox
CCAGGCTGCAGGTGTGTGTGTGTGTGTTTCGGGCTGGGTTTCGGACTGGGTTTTGCGGTGTCTCGCAGGCGGCCACGGGGTTCACAGGGAGCAGGAGCTCCAACAAGCCGTTTAGGACGAGTACAAGAGATGCTGTATGAGAAACCAATGGGAGTTTGGAAAATTGCACAATATACATTTATTCTAGTGGACCTTTAAGTTCTGCTGTGGATGGAGGAGTTTCCGAGGTGCACCTGAAGGCAGCATCCTGGCAGCACAGGAGCTATTCTCATCTAATCTGCAGGATAAAACCTGGAGGTGTGACTGAATTGATACAGGTTCCTTAGAGGTCATCAGACAGGGGATGATAACAACTGTTTCCTCAGTGAAAATACATACAAGATAATGGACGTTATCTATTTTACAGCCTGATGCCAAAGAGCTGCTGAACTCCCACAGGAGTACATAAAAGAGATATGAGCCAATGAATGTGTGTGTGTGTGTGTCGACATGACGACTGAATGCAACGTGTCACTGCAGCGCCAGGTAAGGAGAGAACACACACACGCGCGCGCATACACACACACAAACAAAGTCTCCCTCAAAGTCATACAGGCAGTGTCACACACACACACACACACACACACAGTCAGTGTCTCTCTCTCACTCACACTTGAAGAGGAATGTAGTAGCCCTTATACACGTTGGAGCCAAAACTCCAATTACAAAACCACGAATTTAACTGTAAATTCAACTTTTTATCAAATATAAACATTAATTATAAATTCACTGTATGCTTAATGTATTTACCTAGTTCTAAACTTTAATTCGGCGTACAACATGTATAATAAATAACAAGTATTTGAGTACAAAACACTTCTTCCATTCTACAGCCAGGAGCGATGGACAAAGCTAAGTTAAATGAAGTATTAAAGTTGGTAGTTTATTAAAAGTAAAATGTTTTCAGGTGAAGCTCTCCCATACCAATTCATTCCACTGATTCCTAACTTTGAATTAATGCTTCATTTCCTACGAGATCATGTGTGGCTATATAAGAGAAAAAGTACATACAAATAGGAGGACACGCTTTAGAAATCTGCCACTAAAAGATAATAAAACAGCATTGTTTAGACACACATGAATATATATTACGTAGAGATGTTAATGGACTTCACTGGATGTTTACTCGCCTCCTCTCACACCGATGCTCGGCTGCAGTTTGGCGGATAAGATGACCAGCACTATCCCGATAATGAACCACTCTTTCCGGACCCTCGCCAGGAGGCCCATGTTTCAGACCCCGGTGCTCCAGATCTTTCCCGCCGGCCAGCGTCACTCCAAAGCCGGGTAGAAGTTTCCTCAGCCTCCTCAGAGATTCTCCTCTGGAGTTTGTTCCCCCTCTCTGTCAGAAAACAGAAGCAGAACAAGCGGAGATACTTCCGCACACATGGGCTGCAGACACGCCGTAAAGACTGGCGGAGAGGCGCAGGATTTACCGTAGGTAGAAATGACGCACCGTAAATACAATATAATTCGGTTTTTTTGGAAAACAAATATAAATAAAGGGGATTCATGATATTTAAGTAGATAAATTATACCTAGATAAATACAGTTTGTGAAAATAATTTAAATAATTTAGCTAGTATATATAGCGAGATAAAAATTAAAAATGTTTGAAAAAAATGGCCAAGAAATAAAAGTGTGAACATTTTATTTGTATTTCCTCTGAAAATTAAATAACAACATTATAAATACTTGAAATAGTGTAACACAACAAGTAATAATAGTAACAATTCAATAACATCCATACAGAAATTGCTAAAAAGATAATACGTTGCATTTAATTCAACCAGAGGTGGAAAAAGTAGGCCTACTCTTGTAGGCTACTTGAGTAACAGTAGAAGTACTCAGATCTTGTACTTGAGTAAAAGTAGAAGTACTCAGATCTTGTACTTGAGTAACAGTAGAAGTACTCAGATCTTGTACTTGAGTAACAGTAGAAGTACTCAGATCTTGTGCTTGAGTAAAAGTAGAAGTACTCAGATCTTGTACTTGAGTAACAGTAGAAGTACTCAGATATTGTACTTGAGTAAAAGTAGAAGTACTCAGATCTTGTACTTGAGTAACAGTAGAAGTACTCAGATCTTGTACTTGAGTAACAGTAGAAGTACTCAGATCTTGTGCTTGAGTAAAAGTAGAAGTACTCAGATATTGTACTTGAGTAAAAGTAGAAGTACTCAGATCTTGTACTTTAGTAACAGTAGAAGTGCTCAGATATTGTACTTGAGTAAAAGTAGAAGTACTCAGATATTGTACTTGAGTAAAAGTAGAAGTACTCAGATCTTGTACTTTAGTAAAAGTACTCAGATATTGTACTTGAGTAAAAGTAGAAGTAGGCCTACTCTGACCCTGTACTTGAGTAAAATAGAAGTACTCAGATCTTGTAGCCTACTTAAGTAAAAGTAGAAGTACTCAGATCTTGTACTTGAGTAAAATAGAAGTACTCAGATCTTGTAGCCTACTTAAGTAAAAGTAGAAGTACTCAGATCTTGTACTTGAGTAAAAGTAGAAGTACTCAGATCTTGTACTTGAGTAAAAGTAGAAGTACTCAGATATTGTACTCGAGTAAAAGTAGAAGTACTCAGATCTGGTACTTGAGTAAAAGTAGAAGTACTCAGATCTTGTACTTGAGTAAAAGTACTTTGTAGAAGTACCAGAGTGTAGGAATGCTCTGTTACAAGTTAAAGTCCTGGAGTAAGTATAAGTACTTCTAATTGTACTCAAGTACAATATCTGAGTACTTCTCCCACCTCTGGTGTTGAAATAATGAGATCACAGATGGTATATTTGTTTTTGAAAGTTTGTATTCTGTACAACAGTGAATGGTTACTGGGTATACAGAGTAGCTGTGTTCCCCAGTGTTGTTATGAGATGTATTTTCAGAACCAGGCAGCAGCAGCATCACTTCCTGTAGAATCTGAGCCGACTTCCTGTCGTCCTCTCGTGTCTTTCCACGAGATGAGGCGTTTCAGAGCGGCCGGCGAACACGACTCCACGTCAGCGCTGAACTTCCCGAACAGAGAGCGAGCGCGAGAAGTTCCAACCAACACCTGAGCAGAGAGGGCAAGAGTACACACATCCTTTACTCAAGTAGAAGTACACACATCCTTTACTCAAGTAGAAGTACACACATCCTTTACTCAAGTAGAAGTACACACATCCTTTACTCAAGTAGAAGTACACACATCCTTTACTCAAGTAGAAGTACACACATCCTTTACTCAAGTAGAAGTACACACATCCTTTCCTCAAGTAGAAGTACACACATCCTTTCCTCAAGTAGAAGTACACACATCCTTTACTCAAGTAGAAGTACACACATCCTTTCCTCAAGTAGAAGTACACACATCCTTAACTCAAGTAGAAGTACACACATCCTTTACTCAAGTAGAAGTACACACATCCTTTACTCAAGTAGAAGTACAGATACTCGTGTTTAAAAATACTCTGGTGAAAGTAGAAGTACTGACTAAACTTCTTTACTCAAGTCAAAGTAAAGAGGCTTTGAAGTGTCCTTCAGTAAAAAGTACCCATAGCTAGCAGCTGCTTTAAAGAGTACCTGACCTCCCTTTATATCAATTGAACAATAATGTCATTGTTAGCTAATGAATGTTTCCATGGTGACCAACGGCAACATGACAACGTTTCCATTGGTCCCTCTTCTTTAGAGAAGACCAGGAAGTGATGGATACACAGATCGTGTTCCAACCAATAGGCACGCAATGACTCTAAAGAATAATGACCACGCACCAACACACATTCAGACTAAAGGAACCAGCTGTTTGGGAAAATGAGAGAAGTAGAAAGTCCAGGTATTTGAGTTCAACATGTGAGAAGTAGAAAGTACAGGTATTTGAGTTCAACATGTAAGAAGTAGAAAGTACAGGTATTTGGGTTCAACATGTAAGAAGTAGAAAGTACAGGTATTTGGGTTCAACATGTAAGAAGTAGAAAGTACAGGTATTTGAGTACAACATGAGAGAAGTAGAAAGTACAGGTATTTGGGTTCAACATGTAAGAAGTAGAAAGTACAGGTATTTGAGTTCAACATGTAAGAAGAAGAAAGTACAGGTATTTGGGTTCAACATGTAAGAAGTAGAAAGTACAGGTATTTGTGTTCAACATGTAAGAAGTAGAAAGTACAGGTATTTGAGTTCAACATGTAAGAAGTAGAAAGTACAGGTATTTGGGTTCAACATGTAAGAAGTAGAAAGTACAGGTATTTGAGTACAACATGAGAGAAGTAGAAAGTACAGGTATTTGTGTTCAACATGTAAGAAGTAGAAAGTACAGGTATTTGTGTTCAACATATAAGAAGTAGAAAGTACAGGTATTTGAGTTTAACATGTGAGAAGTAGAAAGTACAGGTATTTGTGTTCAACATGTAAGAAGTAGAAAGTACAGGTATTTGTGTTCAACATGTAAGAAGTAGAAAGTACAGGTATTTGTGTTCAACATATAAGAAGTAGAAAGTACAGGTATTTGGGTTTAACATGTAAGAAGTAGAAAGTACAGGTATTAGTGTTCAACATGTAAGAAGTAGAAAGTACAGGTATTTGGGTTCAACATGTGAGAAGTAGAAAGTACAGGTATTTGTGTTCAACATATAAGAAGTAGAAAGTACAGGTATTTGGGTTTGACATGTGAGAAGTAGAAAGTACAGGTATTTGTGTTCAACATGTAAGAAGTAGAAAGTACAGGTATTTGTGTTCAACATGTGAGAAGTAGAAAGTACAGGTATTTGTGTTCAACATGTAAGAAGTAGAAAGTACAGGTATTTGTGTTCAACATATAAAAGTAGAAAGTACAGGTATTTGTGTTCAACATATAAAAGTAGAAAGTACAGGTATTTGTGTTCAACATGTAAGAAGTAGAAAGTACAGGTATTTGAGTTCAACATGTAAGAAGTAGAAAGTACAGGTATTTGAGTTCAACATGTAAGAAGTAGAAAGTACAGGTATTTGAGTTCAACATGTAAGAAGTAGAAAGTACAGGTATTTGAGTTCAACATGTAAGAAGTAGAAAGTACAGGTATTTGTGTTCAACATGTAAGAAGTAGAAAGTACAGGTATTTGAGTTCAACATGTTAGAAGTAGAAAGTACAGGTATTTGAGTTCAACATGTAAGAAGTAGAAAGTACAGGTATTTGTGTTCAACATGTAAGAAGTAGAAAGTACAGGTATTTGAGTTCAACATGTTAGAAGTAGAAAGTACAGGTATTTGTGTTCAACATGTGAGAAGTAGAAAGTACAGGTATTTGTGTTCAACATGTAAGAAGTAGAAAGTACAGGTATTTGGGTTCAACATGTAAGAAGTAGAAAGTACAGGTATTTGAGTTCAACATGTAAGAAGTAGAAAGTACAGGTATTTGAGTTCAACATGTGAGAAGTAGAAAGTACAGGTATTTGAGTTCAACATGAGAGAAGTAGAAAGTACAGGTATTTGTGTTCAACATATAAGAAGTAGAAAGTACAGGTATTTGGGTTTAACATGTGAGAAGTAGAAAGTACAGGTATTTGTGTTCAACATGTAAGAAGTAGAAAGTACAGGTATTTGGGTTCAACATGTAAGAAGTAGAAAGTACAGGTATTTGTGTTCAACATATAAGAAGTAGAAAGTACAGGTATTTGGGTTTAACATGTGAGAAGTAGAAAGTACAGGTATTTGGGTTCAACATGTGAGAAGTAGAAAGTACAGGTATTTGTGTTCAACATGTAAGAAGTAGAAAGTACAGGTATTTGTGTTCAACATGTAAGAAGTAGAAAGTACAGGTATTTGGGTTTAACATGTGAGAAGTAGAAAGTACAGGTATTTGTGTTCAACATGTAAGAAGTAGAAAGTACAGGTATTTGAGTTCAACATGTAGAGAAGTAGAAAGTACAGGTATTTGTGTTCAACATATAAGAAGTAGAAAGTACAGGTATTTGGGTTTAACATGTGAGAAGTAGAAAGTACAGGTATTTGTGTTCAACATGTAAGAAGTAGAAAGTACAGGTATTTGGGTTCAACATGTAAGAAGTAGAAAGTACATGTATTTGTGTTCAACATGTAAGAAGTAGAAAGTACAGGTATTTGGGTTTAACATGTGAGAAGTAGAAAGTACAGGTATTTGTGTTCAACATGTAAGAAGTAGAAAGTACATGTATTTGTGTTCAACATGTAAGAAGTAGAAAGTACAGGTATTTGTGTTCAACATGTAAGAAGTAGAAAGTACAGGTATTTGGGTTCAACATGTGAGAAGTAGAAAGTACAGGTATTTGTGTTCAACATGTAAGAAGTAGAAAGTACAGGTATTTGTGTTCAACATGTAAAAAGTAGAAAGTACAGGTATTTGGGTTCAACATGTGAGAAGTAGAAAGTACAGGAATTTGAGTTCAACATGTGAGAAGTAGAAAGTACAGGTATTTGTGTTCAACATGTAAGAAGTAGAAAGTACAGGTATTTGTGTTCAACATATAAGTAGTAGAAAGTACAGGTATTTGGGTTCAACATGTAAGAAGTAGAAAGTACAGGTATTTGTGTTCAACATATAAGAAGTAGAAAGTACAGGTATTTGGGTTTAACATGTGAGAAGTAGAAAGTACAGGTATTTGTGTTCAACATGTAAGAAGTAGAAAGTACAGGTATTTGTGTTCAACATGTAAGAAGTAGAAAGTACAGGTATTTGAGTTCAAAATGTAAGAAGTTGAAAGTACAGGTATTTGGGTTCAACATGTGAGAAGTAGAAAGTAAAAAGTCGACAGAAAAATAGGTAGTGGAGTAAAGTACTGATACCAGAAACATGTACTTAATTACAGTAACAAAGTATTTGTACCCCACTACCTCCCACCTCTGCTCTTACTTACATGTAATAATAATAATAATATATTGGATTTATATAGCGCTTTTATAGTACCCAAAGACGCTTAATGTACTCTACATTTTGGAAATGATGGATACACGGAGCTCAGATCTTCCACACTGGAGCGTTGTACGAATGACAATAAAAGCCTTGAATCCTTGAAGTGATGGGCACAAACTCACCTGAGCTTTCTGCAGCAGAGCCACGTCTCCCAGCTCACAGGAAACCTCGTAACCCTGCAGGAAGAACTCAGAGGCTCTGCTGTACTCCCGCTACAACCAGAGACACGAGAAGAAGGAAATACAACTCTATTCATCCTGAGCGAAAGTTATACATGTATTGTATTCAGGTTGTACCCTTGGCAGTTATATCTACCTGTAGTTCTTCGCTCTTTATCAATGTAACACCTCAACATGTTGGGGCTTCAGAAGCTGGTTTTAACACCTGGTTTATTTGTACCGTAATTACTTGTTTTGTTCAAATGTTTTATCAATAATAACATATTATAACCGGTCTACACACTAATGACAAAACAAAATGTGGTTCAAGAAATAAAGGTAGATAAATAGTTATAATAAACACATAAATAGAGCTGAGACGTTACGTTTGCTTGAATATAATCAATATGAAACATGTTAGGAATATATGAAAAATGTTATGGTACATTTAAATACAAAATGTGATATATGTGTGACAAAAAAAGCTGCTGAAGAACAGGAGTGATGTGGTTAATGGAGGGGGTTCTGGTGACGATGCGGGCGGCAGAGTTCTGAACCAGTTGAAGTCTGTGGATGGATTTGAGAGGGAGACCAAAGAGAAGGGAGTTGCAGTAGTCGATGCGGGAAGTGACCAGGGTGTGAACAAGAATGGCGGTGGTCTTAGGGTTAAGGGACGGGCGGAGGCGGTTGATGTTGTGTAGATGGAAATAGGCAGACCGAGTGAAATTACTGATGTGAGATTTGAATGAAAGTTTGCCGTCGAGGATGACACCCAGACTCTTAACCTGAGGGGAGGGGGAGACTGCAGAGTTGTCTTCTATAGTAATGGAGAAACTGTCAGGTTTGGTTAGGGTGGATTGTGTGCCAATGAGGAAAACCTCGGTTTTATTGTCGTTACATTTGAGAAAGTTAGAGGAGAACCAGGATTTGATGTCCTGTAAGCAGTCAGACAGGGAGGATGGAGGGAGGATGGTGGTTGGTTTGGGGGACAAGTAGAGCTGGGTGTCATCCGCATAGCAAGGAAAGTGGATGTTGAGTTTACGGAAGATATTTCCAAGAGGAAGTAAATAGATGATAAAAAGAAGAGGCCCCAGGACAGAGCCCTGGGGAACACCGGTCGTGACTGGAAGTGGCTGTGATTTGAAGGTTTTGAGTTGGATGAACTGAGTGCGAACAGAGAGATATGATTTAAACCAGAGGAGGGGTGTGTCAGTGATCCCGATGGAGGTCAGTCTGTCAATGAGGATGCTGTGGGAAATGGTGTCAAAAGCTACACTAAGATCAAGGAGGATGAGGATAGTTAATAGTCCGGAGTCAGCTGCCATGAGGAGGTCGTTAGTGATTTTCACCAGTGCTGTTTCTGTCTGTGATGGGGGCGGAAACCAGATTGAAATTGTTTGTACGGGTTATTGTCAGACAAGTGGGTATGGATCTGGGATGCAACAGTACACACCTAGAGACATTGACAAGTACCAACAGTATATTTATATCTCTGTCAATAAGCCTCACCTTCTTGGCAACAACTTCTCGCCTGGTCTTCAACCTTCCCAAATTCTCCCACACCACTCCGCTCCTCCGCTCCCTCCACTGGCTTCCGGTAACTGCTAGAATCCACTTCAAGACCCTGGTACTTGCGTACCATGCTGCGAATGGATCTGGCCCTTCCTACATCCAGGACATGGTTAAACCGTACACCCCAGCGCGTGCACTCCGCTCTGCATCAGCCAAACGGCTCGCTGCACCCTCGCTGCGAGGGGGACCCAAGTTCCCATCAGCAGAAACACGTGGGTTTGCTATCCTGGCTCCAAGATGGTGGAATGAGCTCCCCATTGACATCAGGACAGCAGAAAGCTTACACACCTTCCGGCGCAGACTGAAAACTCATCTCTCTCGACTCCACTTCGAGCGATAGAACTACTAACAAAGCACTTATATACTAACAAAGGACTGGCTTATCTAAAGTCAGTTGAGTAGCACTTGAAATGTTTTGGCTCTATGAAACCTGATGTACTTTATGATTCTGTTTTCTTCAAGTTTGTATTTTGTTGGCCGAACGCACTTATTGTAAGTCGCTTTGGATAAAAGCGTCAGCTAAATGTAATGTAATGTTTTGTTTTTTAAGTGGCGGAGAGACAATGCACAGTTTTACCCACTGCTGTCACCCGTGGCCAAAGCATATCTCTCTGTCCCAGCAACATCAGTACCAAGCAAGAGAGTTGTTTCCACAGCAGGGGATTTTGCAAACGCCCAAACATGTGGACATGCTCACATTCCTAAAAGATAACCTTAATGACGCTGAGTGAGAGAGTGAGAGTTGAGTTACTTGAAAAACTAAAGTGAAACTTGATTTATTCTATTGTAGGGTCTGATTATTATATTGTTGACACTTTAAAATACTACTATCCTACTAAAATGCTACAAATCGGATTTATTAGTTAATAAAGAAAAACATATTTTTTTTTAATTCACATTTTTTTTCTTTATTTTTCAATATCGCGATAAATATCGTACCGTGGACTTTTTATCGCGATATTATCGTACCGTGAGTTTTTGGTATTGTTACATCCCTAGTGAGAAATGTCAGAAAAAAGTGAAGTGATGTGTGTGTGTGTGTGTGTGTGTTATACCATTGTAAAGTAAGTATTTCCCAGACAGATGAAGGCGTCGGCCAGATTGCGTTTCAGCCCGTTATCACGAGAGATGTCCACCAGCTTCTCCAGACACTCGAGTGTTTCCTGTGTGTTTCCCTCACTGACACACACACACACACACACACACACACACACACACACACACACACACACACACACACACACACACACACACACACACACACACACACACACACACACACACAAGTCCACACAAGTCACATTGTATTGACAGTATGTTGAAGCATATGCAAACCCAGACCGATATAACCATAAACTCAAAGGGCAATACAACTATTTAAATATTGATGGCATTTACTGTGTGTGTGTGTGTGTGTGTGTGTGTGTGTGTGTGTGTGTACCTCTCTATAGATTTGGACAAAGCCTTGTAGGACTTCCCCAGTCCTTCAGCATCATGCAGCGAGCCACAGATCTGCATGCAGGTGTTGAAGAGCTGGAAACACAATGTGTGGATTAATCCGCCGCATAAAATAGTCCCGAACAAATGCTGTTTATTAGAGAAAAACTACACTAACCAGCTGTTTTATGAATTGACTGAGTCTTTTTCAACAACGAAATAGTGTATTTATGTGTTGAAGTATTTGGATTTGGAGTGAGAGACAGTATTGAAATGTTTATTTGTAAGTTTCGGTGTTTTCAAGGATTTACATGGCATTCAAACACACACACACACACACACCTGTTTGGCAGTGTCGTGGTCTCCTGCGCTCTGATAGGTCAGTCCGAGTCGAAACAAGGTGTCAAATTCAAGCTTTTTATCTTCAGCTGAAACAGAAATTATATAATTTTCACACACATTTCAGACATCTTTGCATATGTCTTAACATAACAAAACACCACCGTCTGTATCCCGGTTCCATCGAACAGTAGTTGTAATCTTTGACCGAGTACATGTATGTCTCCCCCCTCCTACCCTCAGCAGCGATGCTGTGGCCCCTGTGCAGCAGCCTGAGGGCCTCGCTGTGGTCCTCGGCCTCCAGAGGAGCGTCGGCCAGCCGGCTGTAGACGCTGCTCAGCGCTCGGAGGGCCCGAAGCCTCAGGGGCTGACCGGAGGAATCCACCCAGCCTTCACCCTCCGCCTGCTGGAGACACTGATCCGCCTGCTGCCGCGCCGCCTGGAGGTCGCCTGGAGTGGAAGAATGTGCAGTAGATTCACGTTTAAAATCACTGTGTGTGTGTGTGTGTGTGTGTGTGTGTGTGTGTGTGTGTTACCAAGCTGCAGGTAGACCTCAGCTAGGCAGGCCCGGGCCTCAGTAGCCGGTCTGGATCGCCCCCCCTGCTCCCGGTCTGCACAGCTGTGGTAGAAATGTGAACAAAGCCAGCCGTCCTCCGGAGACGAGAAGAACTGAGCGAGGAACAGACGCTGGTCACAAACCACCGTCCAGGAGCCTGCACACACACACACACACACACACACACACACACACACACACACACACACACACCACACACACACACACACACACACACACACACACACACACACACACACACACACACACACACACACACACACACACAAACCCCCCCCCACACACACACACACACACACACACACAAACCCCCCCCCACACACACACACACGCACACACACACACACACACACAAAACCCCACACACACACACACAACCCCACGCACACACACACGAACACGTACACACATATACAGTATTTCATATATCAGTTCACACAACTTTACAGACGTACGCATTTCATTCAGTGTGTGTGTGTGTGTGTGTGTGTGTGTGTGTGTGTACAGGTGTTTTCTGCCTGCTCGGCCCGGCTCAGGTGTCGTCTCAGAGTCTCCATTTTGTCCCACTGTTGCTCCAGAGGAAGTTCGTCTGATTCAAATTCTTCCTCCGCTCTGCGCTGCTGATCAGAGCGGAGGAGGAGGAACAGCTCCGAGAACGACCTGAAAACAGAGAAGAGACAGTATGTGTGTCTCTACTTTAAAGAGTCCTCTCCTGCTGATGTTCAGGTGTATATCAGTATGTCGTGTCTCTACTTTAAAGAGTCCTCTCCTGCTGATGTTCAGGTGTATATCAGTATGTCGTGTCTCTACTTTAAAGAGTCCTCTCCTGCTGATGTTCAGGTGTATATCAGTATGTCGTGTCTCTACTTTAAAGAGTCCTCTCCTGCTGATGTTCAGGTGTATATCAGTATGTAGTGTCTCTACTTTAAAGAGTCCTCTCCTGCTGATGTTCAGGTGTATATCAGTATGTAGTGTCTCTACTTTAAAGAGTCCTCTCCTGCTGATGTTCAGGTGTATATCAGTATGTAGTGTCTCTACTTTAAAGAGTCCTCTCCTGCTGATGTTCAGGTGTATATCAGTATGTAGTGTCTCTACTTTAAAGAGTCCTCTCCTGCTGATGTTCAGGTGTATATCAGTCAGTAGTGTCTCTACTTTAAAGAGTCCTCTCCTGCTGATGTTCAGGTGTATATCAGTATGTAGCGTCTCTACTTTAAAGAGTCCTCTCCTGCTGATGTTCAGGTGTATATCAGTCAGTAGTGTCTCTACTTTAAAGAGTCCTCTCCTGCTGATGTTCAGGTGTATATCAGTATGTAGCGTCTCTACTTTAAAGAGTCCTCTCCTGCTGATGTTCAGGTGTATATCAGTAAGTAGTGTCTCTACTTTAAAGAGTCCTCTCCTGCTGATGTCCAGGTGTATATCAGTAAGTAGTGTCTCTACTTTAAAGAGTCCTGCTGGATGACAGAAAGAGAGATACCTG